>CM067372.1:143250611-143353111 GCA_034401795.1 Chaetoderma sp. LZ-2023a
CGATCCCAACACGAGCGAGGTGTGGGTGGAGCTTAGCTAGAGATGGGCGGGGCATAGCTAAGACCGGAAAGGTTCATTATTCAATTAGTCAGTCAGTCACAAAAGAGTATACCAGACTGTATTTGGTTCAAGATTTAACACGGTAAATGACCTTGCCATGGAATACGATGTCCATACGTTGGGTATGATTCTGATAAAGGTAATCGGATGTGGGTCTGATCAAATTCTGGATTTGTGGATATCTAGGAAACCGTTGGACGGAATTGGCTCAAATCTTAACGCATGAAAGATAGTGACTATACATAGGATTCCACAACTTTGGGGAAAGTCAAGATAATCAAAAGAAAATCTGGAACTCGCAACTACCGAGATTCTATCGACCTTGCTTAAAATCTATCACTGGAATGCCTGGCTAGATAAGGGAGCCAGTTGTTCCAGTGATAAATCTTCAACAATACTCTTCTCTTTGCGTACACAAGTTAAGATTTGATGACCAATTCTTAAGAAATTTAGACCACCAGTTGTCTAATACCATACGGTGAATGTTATTCGTGCGTTTTTCGAGCTAGATATCATAGTTAGAAATTATTTATTCTCGACTGACAAGTAGTGAGTTATAGTTAGAACCGAGAAAGAATTATTATATTGAGCCAACATTGGTGATTGGTTGGCATGGCCGTCGTGTGCTATTGGGCAGTGGGCCAAAGTTGGCAATTGGTTGGCACCGTCGCCGTTGGCAACAAAGTGTTGGGCCAACGTTGGCGTAACAGTGGATAAATTAGAGTTGGGTTACGGTTATTCGGCCAACTTATAGCCAATGTATGTTAGAAATGTTATACTCAAGGGTTGGGCCACCGTTGGCATAAAAGTGGCAACATTATTGTTGGGTTGCAGTTGCTAGGCAATCGCAGGCTTAACAACATATAGTCAATGTAGTCAATGCATATTATAAATGTTATATGCATGGGATAGGCCAACTTTGGCATAACAATGTCGAAATTACAGTTGGGTCACAGTGGGTGGGACAGTGCATTGGCCCATTGGGTTACATTTGTTTGGCCAACGCAGGCCCAATAGCTTATAGCCAATGTATATAATAAGTAACATACAAATGTTAGGGCAATGCTTAGCCTACTGTGTGTTATCTATGATCAGTAAGCCAATGTATTTGGTAATCAGGTTGCATGATCCAAGTATTTCAATAATAAATATTAACTTCTCAATAGAGATAACTCCGCAACACGATATCCCATTATTTAATAGATTAAATTAAGGGCGCTTTAGGAATATAGCGATTGGGCTTATGGTAGAGTACGCATTTCTATATCTGAAAGCAAATATGTAGTTTAGATAGGATCCTCCAATGACTCCATCGAAATACTTCTATGCTGTGATATAATGTCAATGTCTTGTGATGTCATCTTAGGGAGTTGTCAATCTCTTATGAATAAAGACAATCTGTTTTAAAATTGTATTACTATAATATACTTTGCATTCGTCATGCAATCTGTCAAACAGGTTGGACACATTTCATTAAAGGTGCACATTCACAGAAGGGTTCAAAATAAAATTGTTAAAATTATATACTTTTAGAGGTTTAAATTGTGTGCCTATATGTAATGAAACGAAATAAATATCTTAGGATATGATGATTTCATTACGTATAAATTAATATAATAAAGTTTTCAGATTGTTTAAAGGCACGAGTCCCTAATTCAAATTCACAACTAAACCTACGAAATTTCTTTATATGAAATGAAATCATCATATGTTAAGATTTATTTCGTTTCATTGCATTGAGGTACACAATTTAAGCCTCTAAAAGTATATAATTTCAAAAACGTTATTTTCAAGTATTTCGGTGGGAATGTGCACCTTTAAATGTGTTTTCTGCTTTGCCAATATGGTAAATATATTGGACATATATTAAAAAAATAACGCTTTATCTAATAATTGACTAATATAATATTATACCAATGAACATAATTATATTGAGCCAATCTAGACTGTCAATGTTGGACCAATGTTATATGATGAATGGGCCAGAGTCGGTGGATACATTGGGCCTGCCTATGTTAGACTAATGAGCAGAATGGGCGACGTTGCGCTAACCTAGACAGTCAACATTGCGCCAATAATACAACTACATAGTGTTGTTATCTGGGATCTAGTTCACTAGTCGAGCACGATTGTCAACCGATGGTTTATGATGTGTGTAGCATGTATGGATAAAGCGATTAAAACTTTTAACACTGAACAGATAGATTCTCAATTTTATGGCAACTATACACATAAGCTGTTAAATATTTTGAAACTTGATTTGATAGGAACTTCCTGCTGTTACGTGCAGCTTCAAATATCCAAAAACGGTTATTAAATTGTGAATACATGTTCGAATTAATCTTTTTGGGTTCTAAAAAATTGGCGTGTCAGATAACTTGTCTTATTACACTCTCCCGGTAAGGTGAAGAGGGTATTCCAAGCGGGTCTGTCTGTCTGTCTGTCGGTTGGTCGGTCAGTCGGTCGGACGGTCAGTCGATTTGTCGGTCGGTCGGTTGGTGGGTCTGGAGCTGTAGCTAAAAAAAATGCTGAACTGATTTGGCTCAATTTTAATACAAGAAATTAACAGGCCATGCAAGAGGATTTCTAGATTAGCCGTGGATAAAAGAACCCGGATCAGGATCGGATCCCTTAAATTCTGGAAGATATCCGGAAACTCAGAAAAACATTTTACAATTAACAAAAACGCCGAGAGGCCGAGGGTCTACAATCTCTGAATTCTCTTATTTCTGGTGGTCATGCCCATTAGAGATCGCTTCCATATTCAATGTCGAATTCCAGTTTATTCATCAATCATATGACGTGATAATAACCTACGTGACGTGTTGGGTGGCGTCATAATCAATGACGTCATGAATGGCGTAGCTAAATTCATCACGAACGCGTAATTAATGACGTTATTGTACTGTATCCAAGGAGGCGGAACTTAGCTAAAGATCCGCGCATTGATGACGTCATAGATAGTGTTCAATTGCAGGAAAATGCTACTATAGGAATCCATTTCTAGCTATTCCCCGCCCCTTTTGTAACTAAGCTCCACCCACTTTTTTGCGCGTATTGGGATCGATTTACCTACTTTGAATCCTGGATTCCCAGAATCCCAATTTCCGGCTAACCATATATAGGTAAGCTGTTGAATATTTTGAAACTAATTTCGCTGGGTAGTGTTGCCGCCTATGGAAGCAACAGCGCCCAGTCAATTTAGCTTCAAATTATTCAACAGAATCGTTATTATATAATAAATACACATACAATTTGTACACTTGACTGACAATTCAATGTTCATTACGGAGCTAGATGCGTCATTCATTATGCATTTTGATTGTGACATCAGCCTAAATATGACGTAATTTATCACGGCGTCATATACTTGAGTGACAGATAGGATAAATCTATTTTGTTTCATATTTAAAATAACCTTTCTGCCCAACATAGAAACATTGTTCACGACCCTGCATCAAATATTGGCATCGCCTTGGCGAGTATAAATATCTTGATTTAATTGCTAAGTGTAAGCTAAATCCCTATGCTCGTGCGAAACACGTGTATTTATCTTGGAACCAGCAGTGCTTGTCACTTATAAATACACTTGACCACCGCGCGTCACCTTGGGCCGTAACGTTTAGTATGTAATCCACAGGTTATCAGATGAAGAGAAAACATTTTGCTCGATCAAGTGTTATGTCAATATGAGTATGTACAACGAAGATTTGGTAGACATTAAGAATCCTCAAATGGCCGCTCAACTCTTTGAACTGAAGGACTAAATACGATAAAATCGTTTACAATGTAAGAAACATTATGTTGGATATTTCGCAACTAATTTGACTGGAAGCTTCCCGTTTAATTGGTTTCAAGATATTCAACAGCTTACTTCTATGAGTGCCTTGAAGTTTAGATATGGGACTCGAGGGTTGAAAGGGTTAATCGAGATTGTCAAAAGGTTTGCAAATATAGACCATGTATCATTATAAAATTGTAAATCGTACGAGGAGGTGGTTAACTTTTGACTTGAACGGTTACGCTTTTAACCATTACCACTCCGATGTCAATATTCTATCTTTTACTGTGTCAATGGCAAAGAATCTGGTGTACATTTTCCAACAATTTTGGTGGACGATGTTGCTGTCTTCGACAGCACCATCTTCCACCAAATTTGTTGAAAAATGTACACCAGTTCATCTTTTAATTTAGTTTGAAAATTAAAAAATCTGACATCAGTGTGGTATGGGTTAGGTATCTCCTTAATATGTCTACCTATGAATGTCACTCAGGTATATGACGTCGTAATCAAAGTATGTCACTTGCTATGTGACGTCATAATCAACAGGCTTAGGTCAGAGGCGAAAGAGGCAAAGGTCAGATAATAACCGGTTGAATTTTATCTCTTTTGGTGAATTTACAATTTAATAAACAGTCTGTTGAATATTAAAAACTGATTTGACTGGTATCTGTTGCTGCCATAAGCTCTAATAGCTCCCAGTCACATTAGTTTCAAAATATTCAACAGCTTCACGTGTATAGTTGTAACGCGACTATAGCCAATTTGGCCCATTTGTAAATGGCGCTTGCCTATATACCAATTTGTTATCGGCGCTCCCGTTTGTAAACGGCACATGGACAATATACCAATTTGCTATCGGGGTGCCCATTTGTTAATGGTGCATGGACCATATGTCAAGTTGCTATCAGCGGCCCAGTTTGTAAACGGTGCACGGACCAAATGACAATTTGCTATCAGCACACCAGTTTGTAAACGGTGCACGGACCATGTGACAATTTGCTATCAGCACACCAGTTTCTAAACGGTGCATGGACCATGTGACAATTTGTTATCAGCGCGCCAGTTTGTAAACGGTGCATGAACCATATGACAATTTGTTATTGATGTACCAGTTTGTAAACGGTGCATGGACCATGAGACAATTTGTTATTGATGTACCAGTTTGTAAACGGTGCATGAACCATATGACAATTTGTTATCAGCGCGCCTGTTTGTAAATGGTGCATGGACCATATGACAATTTGTTATCAGCATGCCAGTTTGTAAATAGCGCATTGACAATGTGACAATTTGTTATCAGTGCACCAGTTTGTAAATGGCGCATGGACCATATGACAATTTGTTATAAGCACGCTTGTTTGTAAATAGTGCATGGACCATATGACAATTTGTTATCAGTGCGCCAGTTTGTAAATAGTGCATGGACCATGTGACAATTTGTTATTGGTATGCCAGTTTGTAAATGGCGAATGGACCATATGACAATTTGTTATAAGCACGCTTGTTTGTAAATAGTGCATGGACCATATGACCATTTGTTATCAGTGCGCCAGTTTGTAAATGGTGCATGGACCATATTGCAATTTGTTATCAGTGCGCCAGCTTGTAAATATCGCATGGACCATATTACAATTTGTTATTGGCACGCCCGTTTGTAAACAGCGCATGGACTATATTGCAATTTGTTATCGGCACGCCCATTTGTAAACAGCGCATGGACCATATTGCAATTTGTTATCGGCATGCCCATTTGTAAACAGCGCATGGACCATGTTGCAATTTGTTATCGGCACGCCCATTTGTAAACAGCGCATGGACCATATTGCAATTTGTTATTGGCACGCCCGTTTGTAAACAGCGCATGGACCATATTGCAATTTGCTATCGACACGCCCGTTTGTAAACAGCACATGGACCATGTTGCAATTTGTTATCGGCACGCCCATTTGTAAACAGCGCATGGACCATATTGCAATTTGTTATCGGCACGCCCATTTGTAAACAGTGCATGGACCATGTTGCAATTTGTTATCGGCACGCCCGTTTGTAAACGGTGCATGGACCATATTGCAATTTGCTATCGACACGCCCGTTTGTAAACAGCGCATGGACCATATTGCAATTTGTTATCGGCACGCCCATTTGTAAACAGCGCATGGACCATATTGCAATTTGTTATCGGCACGCCCATTTGTAAACAGCGCATGGACCATATTGCAATTTGTTATCGACACGCCCGTTTGTAAAGCGCGCATGGACCATATTGCAATTTGCTATCGACACGCCCGTTTGTAAACAGCGCATGGACCATTTTGCAATTTGTTATCGGCACGCCCATTTGTAAACAGCGCATGGACCATATTGCAATTTGTTATCGGCACGCCCGTTTGTAAACAGCGCATGGACCATGTTGCAATTTGCTATCGACACGCCCGTTTGTAAACAGCGCATGGACCATATTGCAATTTGTTATCGGCACGCCCATTTGTAAACAGCGCATGGACCATATTGCCATTTGTTATTGGCACGCCCGTTTGTAAACAGCGCATGGACCATATTGCAATTTGCTATCGACACGCCCGTTTGTAAACGGCGCATGGACCATATTGCAATTTGTTATCGGCACGCCCATTTGTAAACAGCGCATGGACCATATTGCAATTTGTTATCGGCACGCCCATTTGTAAACAGTGCATGGACCATATTGCAATTTGTTATCGGCACGCCCGTTTGTAAACGGTGCATCGACCATATTGCAATTTGCTATCGACACGCACGTTTGTAAACAGCGCATGGACCATATTGCAATTTGCTATCGGCACACCCATTTGTAAACAGTGCATGGACCATATTGCAATGTGTTATCGGCACGCCCGTTTGTAAACAGCACATGGACCATGTTGCAATTTGTTATCGGCACGCCCATTTGTAAACAGCGCATGGACCATATTGCAATTTGCTATCGACACGCCCGTTTGTAAACAGCGCATGGACCATTTTGCAATTTGTTATCAGCACGCCCATTTGTAAACAGCGCATGGACCATATTGCAATTTGATCGGCATGCCCATTTGTAAACAGCGCATGGACCATATTGCAATTTATTATCGGCACGCCCATTTGTAAACAGCGCATGGACTATATTGCAATTTGCTATCGACACGCCCGTTTGTAAACAGCGCATGGACTATATTGCAATTTGTTATCGGCACACCCATTTGTAAACAGCGCATGGACCATATTGCAATTTGTTATCGGCACGCCCATTCGTAAACAGCGCATGGACCATATTGCAATTTGTTATCGGCACGCCCATTTGTAAACAGCGCATGGACCATGTTGCAATTTGTTATCGACACGCCCGTTTGTAAACAGCGCATGGACCATATTGCAATTTGTTATCGGCCCGCCCGTTTGTAAACAGCGCATGGACCATATTGCAATTTGTTATCGGCACGCCCATTTGTAAACAGCGCATGGACCATATTGCAATTTGCTATCGGCACGCCTGTTTGTAAACAGCGCATGGACCATATTGCAATTTGTTATCGGCACGCCCATTTCTAAACAGCGCATGGACCATATTGCAATTTGCTATCAACACGCCCGTTTGTAAACAGCGCATGGACCATATTGCAATTTGTTATCAGCACGCCCATTTGTAAACAGTGCATGGACCATATTGCAATTGTTATCGGCACGCCCATTTGTAAACAGCGCATGGATCATATTGCAATTTGTTATCGGCACGCCCGTTTGTAAACAGCGCATGGACTATATTGCAATTTGCTATCGACACGCCCATTTGTAAACAGCGCATGGACCATATTGCAATTTGTTATCGGCACGCCCATTTGTAAACAGCGCATGGACCATATTGCAATTTGTTATCGGCACGCCCATTTGTAAACAGCGCATGGACCATATTGCAATTTGTTATCGACATGGCCGTTTGTAAACAGCGCATGGACCATATTGGAATTTGCTATCGACACGCCCGTTTGTAAACAGCGCATGGACCATTTTGCAATTTGTTATCGGCACGCCCATTTGTAAACAGCGCATGGACCATATTGCAATTTCTTATCGGCACGCCCATTTGTAAACAGTGCATGGACCATATTGCAATTTGTTATCGGCACGCCCATTTGTAAACAGCGCATGGACCATATTGCAGTTTGTTATCGCAACGCCCATTTGTAAACAGCGCATGGATCATATTGCAATTTGTTATCGGCACGCCCGTTTGTAAACAGCGCATGGACTATATTGCAATTTGTTATCGGCACGCCCGTTTGTAAACAGCGCATGGACCATTTTGCAATTTGTTATCGGCACGCCCATTTGTAAACAGCGCATGGATCATATTGCAATTTGTTATCGGCGCGCCCGTTTGTAAACAGCGCATGGACTATATTGCAATTTGTTATCGGCACGCCCGTTTGTAAATATCGCATGGACCATATTGCAATTTGTTATCGGCACACCCATTTGTAAACAGCGCATGGACCATGTTGCAATTTGTTATCTGCGCGCCCATTTGTAAACAGCGCATGGACCATATTGCAATTTGTTATCGGCGCGCCCGCTTGTAAACGGCGCATGGACCATATGACAATTTATTATTGGTGCACCCGTTTATGATCGGCGAACCGCCCATATGTCAATATCAAACTTGCGCCAATAGGAAGTTTAGGCTACCGGTACGAATTGTCATTTCTAGCTCTGCCTCAGTGGATCCATGATTATTACTTTTCAGTCACTGGATTAGTTTATTTGGCACGTCTTGTTTAAAGAAGCACTATCTATCAAACAAGATGATGGTGGTTCACTGAAACTTTTTATGACAGGCAGGACGAGGTGTGATGCACTCATAGTTTTAATCAATTGAGTATTGTTTTAACGTGCGCATAAATAAGTGCTGTTAAGTTGTAAAAAATAATCTGTCGCTCTAGAGATTAAAATTTTCTTTCATAAATGTGAGAATTATAGAGTTTTTATGAAATCTAGTCTAATACATTAGTCACTTCATTTTATCCTTGCGTTATTAAACTTCTCATCTGACCCTTAAATACTGACACTATGTTAATAGCAAAACAATGGATTGTTCAGCGGCTTGAATCAATTCAATGGACCTTTCCAGTTTTAGCCATGACATGCCCATCACTAGCTAGGCTCCACCCACACTTTTCCGTGTTGGGATTGATCGATCTCCGAATGCCCTGACTATCAATTTCCTGAAAACGGTACAGTTAAGTTGTTGAATATTTTGATTTGATTGGGTGCTGTTGCTGCCTATGGCAGTAGCAGTGCCCAGTTGAATTAATTTCAAAATATTCAACAGGATATTTATTAAATAGTAGACATACGATTCGTACAACAACGCATAGTCCGTTTTCAGCTATGTGTTCATAGCGTACTTATCTACGTCATTCATGACATCATAATGACGTCATTGATTGTGATGGCATTATATATGCCACGTAGTTGATTATGACGTCATATGATGGATGGATACAGCGGAAAGGTCCATTGTTCCGCACTGGCTGATGTATACGCAAGCATATTATGTACTCATTCTTTGTCTGGTCATGCAGAATTATTGACTAACCGACTGAAGGAATGAGTGAATGGACGAACAGACTGGTGGACGAACAAATTTATAAATAAATAAGAAACACGTGTATGAATGAACACACGCATAAATACGAACAGACGTGTCCAAACAACTGTATGAATCGCTGAAATGATCAGCAAGACGGAATTAATGAATAGATGGATGTATTGTGTATTGGCGCAAGTATGATGTTGGCATAAGGGAAGTGCGCCGTTTACAAACGAGTGCGTCGATAACAAATTGTCAAATAGGCCTCAGCCGTTTACAAATGGGCGCACTATAACCAATTAACATATGGGACTGCGCCGTTTACAAAAGGGCGCACCGATAACAAATTTGTTATCGGTGCGCCCTTTTGTAAACGGCGCAGTCCCATATGTTAATTGGTTATTGTGTCGCTACATGGTTACATTGAATCTTAGATTCTGGGAATTCATGGTTATAAATAATTTACTATCGGCATGCCCGTTTGTAAACAGCGCATGGACCATATTGCAATTTGTTATCGGCACGCCTGTTTGTAAACAGCGCATGGACCATATTGCAATTTGTTATCGGCACGCCCATTTCTAAACAGTGCATGGACCATATTGCAATTTGCTATCAACACGCCCGTTTGTAAACAGCGCATGGACCATATTGCAATTTGCTATCAGCACGCCCATTTGTAAACAGCGCATGGACCATATTGCAATTTGTTATCAGCACGCCCATTTGTAAACAGCGCATGGACCATATTGCAATTTGTATATATAACCATGAATTCCCAGAATCTAAGATTCAATGTAACCATGTAGCGACACAATAAGCAATTTGGCCCATTTGTTAGCGGCACACGACCGTTTGCAAACGGTGCTGACCCATATACAAATTTGTTATCGGTGCGCCCTTTTGTAAACGGCGCAGTCCCATATGTTAATTGGTTATAGTGCGCCCATTTGTAAACGGCTGAGGCTTATTTGACAATTTGTTATCGACGCACTCGTTTGTAAACGGCGCACTTCCCTTATGCCAATATCATACTTGCGCCAATACACAATACATCCATCTATTCATTAATTCCGTCTTGCTGATCATTTCAGCGATTCATACAGTTGTTTGGACACGTCTGTTCGTATTTATGCGTGTGTTCATTCATACATGTGTTTCTTATTTATTTATAAATTTGTTCGTCCACCAGTCTGTTCGTCCATTCACTCATTCCTTCAGTCGGTTAGTCAATAATTCTGCATGACCAGACAAAGAATGAGTACATAATATGCTTGCGTATACATCAGCCAGTGCGGAACAATGGACCTTTCCGCTGTATCCATCCATCATATGACGTCATAATCAACTACGTGGCATATATAATGCCATCACGATCAATGACGTCATATATATATATATCGATCCAACACGCGCAAGGCGTGGGCGGAGCGTAGCAAGAAATAGATCCCTCACTTGCTAGTTAGATAGATCAATACTTGACCACCTACATTTTTAATTTATTTCTAAAATGGCATCAGTGTAATACCTAGATCGATAACGTAAACATGCCATCACCATACTAGCATGCTATATCACCAGACAAAAGAAAAAAACCCCAAAAAGTTAACTGTTTCTAGTAAGTTGTGGTTGGCAGAAGCAGCCCAGACGCTGCTTCAGTTTCAAACTTCTAAATTATAAATTATATCAATGTCAATGATCTGTAGAAATATAAAACAATACAGTTTTCGTATAATACAAGTTTACTTTCAGGACCGAATGTAAGGAAGCCAAACGCGCGAATTTGCACTTGACCTTCACATTTTCAGGGCTCCCCCCCCCCAAAGGTGACACAAATTTGTTTAACATTTAAACTTCTCATAAATTGAAAGATAAGAGGATACTGTTTATCGCTTTGAATCCAGCCTTGAGATAATGTGACACCAGCATCACAGAGCGTTTACTCCCCGAAAGCTTAAAGGTGCATATTCACACCAGAATGCTTGAAAATTAAATTGTCTAAATTGTCTACTTTTAGAGGCTTAAAATTTGGGCCTAGATATAAAGAAACGAAATAAATCTTAGCAAATGATGATGTAATTCCACATAAATTAATATAATATTTTGAGTTGTGAAATTGAATTAGAGGCTCGTGCCTCTAATTCGATTTCACAACCAAAAAAATTATATTAATTTATACAGAATGAAATCATCACATGTTAACATTTATTTCGTTTCAATACATCTAGCCACATAATTTAAGCCTCTATAAGTATTAAATTTTAACAATTTTATTTTCAAGCATTTAGTGTGAATATGCACATTTAACAGAAGCCAGTCTGTCTTTGATGATGATAACTTGGTACTTGGGCAGTTCTGAGGGCCCAGGGTAAGAATTTCAGAAACTTTGCACTGGGTCACCTGATTCCTAAGTTCGATAAAGTTTCAATAAAACAAGTACAATTTGAATTATTTGTTCTCTGGTTAAATCCACAAAACATATCTAGTTTCGGGGAGCAAATTCATGCATGCTCGTTTCCCACCGATACATCGTTAGGACGCTGTGAAAAGATTTAGCCAGTGGCTCTCGGAACTGTTGTTAGAATCACCAGAAAGCTAGCGTCATCGCCGTAATGCCTCTGGCGGTACCTGGGGTAGGAGGGCTGTGAGATTTGACCACATCAGTCTTATATGTGTGACATCAATGAAATTGCCTGAAGTTACGCAGGGAGCGCAGAAATTAAGGCAAAAATAAAAATGCATTTTTCGCACTGCCTTTAGTTCAGCCCCGGACACTGTTAACGATTAACTGTTAACGATTTGAACACCACATTTCCCAGAATATCACAATCAACGGAGAGATCCGATTCGTCACTCATGTATCTGACGTCATAATAACATATAATACACATTTCATTTATGGTTTATCACTTTGAGCTCGATAAATCTGATATGAAATGTATGGTGGCATATTTTTGCCCCCTGTTACCTTTATGCCTACAATAGCTATATTATATCGACATCTCAAAGTATTATTTCGACATAAATAACTGAATAAGTAGATGGCATATGTGAGAAGTAGCGGGGTTCTTGGCGAGTTACTACTACTATGTTGGCATACAGTTTTGCGTTATGTCGACATAATTAACTCGATAAGACGACTTAAGCACCCCATTATGCTGATATTTGGCCTATTATGTCGACATAAGTAAGTCGGTAACAGGGGGAAGAAATATGCCACCATAGTCTTATACGATGTAATAAAAATTATCTGTTAAAAAACTTTGAAACTAATTTGATAGGGGGAGCCCTCCGTCAACTTAGTTCCAATTAGTCAATATCGTACGACAATGGACGTTTATTGGAGGGACCGATCCGCCAATCAAGTATCTGACGTCTTAATAAAAACGTTACTCTAAGCTGATGTTGCAATTAAAGTAACATAAGTACCTCACAAAGGTGGCAATCGTCCTTCATAAAAGTGCCTGAATTATTTTCTTAATATTTAATAAACGTAGGCATCAATTGACAACCCATCACGCAAAATGGTTTCAAAATATTCAACAGCTTGACAGTGTTACATCGGTTCCAACTAGCGCACAAAATGAACGGAGCTTAGCTAAAAAATGAGCGAGACATAGTTAGAATTTCCCTTACCTCATATGCACTGGTCACCTGCAATCGGTAGAATATAGGTATGTATATATGTGCAGATCCTGCTACAGCAATCAGGTATGAAAAAAATATCCAGCTATACATAGTACCATACGTGTACATCTCAGCCGGCGTTCCTAGCAACGTAATGGCGGACATGAAGCTAGCCAGCAACGACATAGCGACGGGAAACAGGTTCATGTTCCCGCCAGCTAACAGGAAGTCTTTAGTACTTTTCTTTTTCCGGTCTTTGATGGCGTAGAAGACTCCAATCCCCAGAGAAAATCCGAGAATCAGTGCAAATATTGCATAGTCCCATGGCGAAAACTCGTTCCTCACGCCAGTTGTAAAACTTTTCCCATCCATTGTAGAGTATTTTCCTGATGAAGACGATCTGGCACCTTTGTTAATAGTCTACTTCTAGTCGCGTTAAATAGTACTATGAACTACCTAAGCCTTGTCTCAAGTTTAACTCTGTGTTCTGATCGCATGCCTTATTGAATTGTTAACATTTAACCACAGCGTACGGTTGCACTAAAATGATAACTGGTATTGATATTGAGACTGGTATTACAGGAAGTTGTTGCTGTCACAGACAGCAACAACTTCCTGCAATTCATGTCTTAATATCTACACAAGTCATACTAACACAATCGCCTCGATATAGCCTATAATCTGACCATAATGTGCAACATCAGAAAGGTTAAATCTGAATATCTCTAGATCCACAAACATTGGCTATATACCTGAATGTGTAAGCTTTGTAAAATCCTTATGGGTTCTAGCTCTCGTTATCTTTCATATCTTTGGAGTCCCTCGTTAGAAGACCCGCGTACTGATAATGTGGTAAGGTCACGAGTTGGTCACCATGAGCATTTACAAGACTTATCTAGAAGTCAACTTTTGCATAAGACAAGACAATCAGACAATGACTTCTGATTTGATTTTGATTTTGACATAATTTATTGCCAAATCTGAAGACTGTGACCGGACCCAAGTTCTCAACATCTACTTATGCCATAAAGGACGTGACACAAGGCTGAACAATTTGGTAATAAAAAGTCGGTACCAACAAGCTGCCGCGTGACTTTCATCACATATTATGATATATTTTGTCACTTGACAGTAAAATTGTTGTTAACAGAAACGTTGAACCATCTTGCTGTGTTTTATGGTCAAGATAATGTTAGAGTAAGCTTATCTTAATGGTAAATAAATCTCGGTGTATATGACCTTAGTTATCAGTGCGCTCTCACGTGTTTCCTATAAGACATGTCCAGATGTACAGTCTCTCCTGTTATAAACGACCACCTTATGAAGCATCATTAAGTGTCCATTACAGCTCAGGAGTCTCTAAGGACTATAGAGATCCGATCAGTCACTCAAGTATCTGGCGTCGTAAGCAAATACGTCACTAGTTACCTAGCGTCACAATTAAAATGCGATATAGCTTCCTCAGGAAAGTCGAAAGTGCACCACGAAAATCTACAAATTGTATGCATTTGGTGAATTTACAATTTAATAAACATTATATTAAAGCTTTTCAAACTTAATTGAATAGGTGTTGCTGTCGTAGGCAGAATCACCACCAGTCAAATTAGTTTCAAAATATTTAACAGCTTTTCCCTATAGGTACCTTGAATGTTAGATTCTGGGGATTTAGGTTTCAAAGTTTCAAACCGAATCCAACACGCATATAAAGTGGGCGAAGCTTGGCGAGATATGGGCGGGGCATAGCTAGACATGGACCCTCCATTGTGAAATACAGTCAGTGGTCACGCATATGCGATTCATCAAAGATAGGCGACCTTTCCACAATCTCTCTTTATGACACCCAAAAAGTTTTGTGTAAGTTTGTGCTTGTTGCCATGTTTTTGTCTATACGTATTTACTTAGTGGAATGATTAAGAGTCTAGTAACGCAATCACGCGTCCATGACGGTGGCTCGGTCAATGCCGAAGCCCAGTCCGGTGAAACGTGCTCGCTCGTATATGCATAGAGTAAAGTCATGACACACCTAGAACACGATTCTTAGGATTGTATCACGGAGAATGGACTCGGCATTTTTTCAGACCGCGACGTGGCCTTTTAGGAACTTGAACAGTTTTTGTGTTTTATGTTAGTACAAAATGGGCCCGCTATCATGGTAGATCCCGGTGCTTACACTGGTAGAGCTGTAAAATGAACCAGGATGGATAGTTTTTCAAGGGAAATCAATCTTCTTTCAAAGTTTTGTTATTTTGATTACTTTTGACTAATTACGTTGGCGTCTTTGTTAAGATGACACACCTGTTTACGCTGGTAATTTCCATCGGCTCTGTGTTGGTAACTTAGTAACTTAGATTATCTTAGATGGTTTTTAGAACGCGATAAATTAATCTGGTGGTGGAACAGGTATTGGATATAGGTCGCTCGGACAGTACCCGCCAAGCTCACACTGAGTGAGAACCTATACATCTGTTACCTGAGAGACACTATCAGTTTCGATTCGGGTATGGCGGTGAAGTTATTCCTTTGCTGTCCTAGAACCGTAGGCAGCAGATTTGATTCCGTTGTTTTCGTTATATGCCGTTCAGCAAAACTTCTGGTCAGCCCTCGACAATGGTTCCAACACTGTTAGACAGTGAACGGTCCAGTTGAACATGCTAAAATGCAATTGAAGTAAAACGGGCACATGTTTGTCTTTCCGGTCCAGGCGATTCGGACCCATTGCTGACGGTCCTGAGTGTGATTATAGATCCGAATCTGGAGAAGTTTTAGCTCCGTTATTCATTTATAGTTAGAATAGGAACCCTCTTGAGTTGGTTACTACTAGCGTTGTACAATCACATTCTGTTGTGTAGCATCACAGTACTTTCACAATTCGTAACTTAGATGTTATCCACTTGGTTTTAGCTGTTAGCCCAAGGACAGCGGTACCAGAATTCGTCCGCCGCTACTTATGTTATTATTTTCATTATTACTTTATTTGTGTGTCCGGGGCAGCTACGGACACACGTTTCCTTTTCTGAAACATTTTTATGCCATCCTGTTCTGTTTCCCGTAATAATTTGCATTGCAACAATGTAGGCTAGCCGACATTGTTTCGAGTTATGGGATGTAGCGAACATGCACCCGTAAGTCGACATCTGTCAATCATTAATATGTATGGCACTATACGCCAAGCCTATGTGACAAAGTAATTCCAGCAATTATGGTTTGTTGCTTGACATATGTTAATAAAGCAAATATGTCCCTCTTCCTCCTTGGCCATATACGTTTAACAGAAAGCCGTGCAAAGAAATACATCTTGCCTTGTGCACGTACATAATTCCTGAGCTGGTATTGGTGTATAATACCTAGAAAACATACAAATTGTGGTCTTACCAGTTTATATTTGATTTAACCGTTTTCCTCTTACGGAAAAACATGTAACGTTGGCATTTTAGGTGAACTTTCTCTAGAAATAACTGGGTATAATAGTTTCTGGAACCAGCATTCGTTAGTAACTCGTGCAGTATCTCACAGAATGGACAAGGTCATAAAATATGTGAGTAAAAAAGTTGTGGAACCCTAGTGTATCGTCCCACCATTTCCTATGTTAAAATTTCAGTAAAATCAGACCAGTAGTTTCGGAGATATTCACAGATTCAGAATTTGATCTGATTCGAATTCTTTTATGTCAGGAGATTCTCTTGCACGGCGAATTTCTTCACTGTGCTAAGATTTGAGCGAAATCGAATCAGTTGTTTTCGAGGTACACTTCCAGACGGACAAACAGACATATGGACGGGTGGCTGGACAGACGGACGGACGGATTGATGGACGGACAGACAAATGGAGGAGAAGACGGATGGCCGGGTGGGTGGGCGGACGGGCAGGCGGGCGGGCGGGCGGGCTGGTAGGCAGGCAGTCAGCCAGCCAGCCAGCCAGACAGACAGACAGACAGACAGGCAGACAGACAGACTGACTGACTGACTGACTGACAGACAGACAGACAGACAGACAGACAGACAAGCAGGCAAGCAAGCAGGCAGGCAGGCAGGCAGGCAGACAGATAGACTCGATTTGGCTACCTTCTTACCCCCATCCCCACCCCTACAGGGCGAGGGTAATTATGGGTAGGTTCTATGACCGGTACACCAGGGAATGGCCTTTCTCACTACATGTCATAGCGAGTGTAATGCTGTCATTCAGAACTGTTCTTCTATCATATTTCACAATCGTCTCAAGAAAAGGAAATATCAATAGAACCACCAGCAGATGATGCCTACCAGTGGAGCACGTGGGAAGGAAGCTAAACACGATGGAAAGGGTCCAAATGCATTCCATCCCTAGTCCATTGGTACACCAACTCATCACATACCTTCACTGAGCCAGTGTAAATATTCACTATAGTAAAGTGTAATAGACAATACTGTATATATCCGGTCATTTGGTTCATTGAAATAAATGAAACTAACGGTAATGTCTAAAGTCATCCAAATTAGAGCTGTGCTCAAAATGGTCAAGCTGCTCACAATATCGTTTTGCAAATGAAAACGATATCACAATATCGTCAGACCAGCCCATATTTCAAGAAAAAGTTGAAATCGATTCTCGAAAATTGTTTTAAAAATATAGACAATGCCACGAAAATTTAACACATTATAGATTCTTGCTGCCTTACGAATATACTTAATGTGGTATACATTAACTATACATACTCATAACTATCATCGTCGGAGTGAAATTATTAGATGGGGCCGCCTAAATATTGCGTATCGATATTGACCATAAACATCGTTTATTACATGAAAATTAGTCGAAGATTTGACATCTAATGTCTTCGCAAAAAGATATAAATCACATGATGATACACTAAGGACGAGTTTAGGTCGTCACTCTCGCGTTACTTGAGTAGTGCGAAAATGTAAGTATTTGTACCCGGTAAGTATTTTCGCCGACGGATTTAAATATGAGGGTAGAATCGAGTACCTACCCGAGTAGCTATGCGAGTGACAGCTTAAACTCACCCTATGGCCTAGGCTATGGTCTAACTTTCTGTTATGAAGAGAAAACTAGGTTCGCATTGACTAACTTCACGTACTAGCCAATGAAAATGTAAGAAAAAGAGGTATAACGTTTTGTAGAAGAAAACTGTGAACATGTGCACGATCATGCGCAGTTGTGCCAGTGTGTTCTTTTTTCGATAATTTTCCTTCCCGATAGAAGAGTTTACTATACTTTGTGATAAATCACATCGAACTAGCCAATCAAAATGTAAGAGGAGCATAACTAGAAGAGAGCATCTTAAACAAAGATAAATAACACTGAATTTGTGTGGAATTACATACCAGTAAATTCATTTAATATCAGTTAAACCAGCGAGGACGAAATAAATACTGATGGTGCATTAGAAATTTGCTAGTCAACAACATATGGTATCTTTGAATTTTTCACAATCACCAAATAAATTATCGATATCGTATCGTAGGTTGAAAAATCGATAAAATCGGAAATCACGAGCAACGAGCACACCCCTAATAAACACCCATTATTTGTGCAAACGGGCTTCCAAGATTTCTTGACAATTTTCGAGCAAAATCAGATGGGAAAATCTGGCCAGATCCAGGGGCAAGTTTACGCTGCTACTCTTGTAGCCTACAGCAGCAGTAGAGGTGAGGCGAGCTGGGCCGGATTTTCATACCTTTTAAGTAGTTGCTGTGTCAGAGCAGCCAACTTTATTTGCATCATTATCACCTTTTTTTCCTTTGATCTAAACCACCTTTTGAAAAGGTGTGAAAATCCGGCCCAGCCCTCCGCCATTCTGATTGGATGTTAGATGTAGAGGGTGACTATAAGCCCCTTCCCCTCATTAAATCACGTGACTACTGTCATCCAATGAGGTGAGCTTAAGTGTAATTAGCGTAATGCTGATGACAAGGATTAATGAGGGTAATTAAGAATGATTGACAGGCTACATGTCTGGACTCATCTTTTCCTGACTCTGTGAACTCGTTCAATCGCGAAGCACTGCCCCTCGTTAAATCACGTGCCTCCTGGCATCCAATGAGGTGCGCTTAAGGGTAATTAGCGTAATGACGCGTGACTAGGGTTAATGAGAGCAATTAAGGATTATTGACAGGCTACATGTCTGGACTCGTCTTTTCCTGCCTCTGGGAACTCATTCAATTGCGAAGACCCGCCCACTCGTTAAATCATTCAATGAGGCGAGCTTAAGGGTAATTAGTGTAATGACGAGCGTTAATCGATAGGCACTAATGTATAAAAGCTGCAGTTTAAAAATCTGATCTGTTAAACCGTACCATTTTGAATTTTGTTTAAACGGCTTGTTCAATGTTTATTATAATTATGATTACAGGATATTCTATGGGTTGTGATGTGCCCATCGTGCTCGGTAACAAGGTGCATGTGCACGTCATGAAACGTAATGACGAATTTGTAGTAGACATACGTCAGTTTAGTGTTGGTAGTGTTTACTCCACCAAGCGAGGCGTGTTTATGTACAGTAATACGTTTCGAAAGTTCGTTGTTATGATTCCTGCATTCAAAGAAACTGTGCTTAGCGCTAAGTGTTCTGATAGAGTAGAGCAGATTAATTACATATACGAATTAGAACCTCAATTAAAGGTCACTATCAGTGCTAAATATCCGTATGTCAAGCTAACTTGGTACATTACTTCAACAAGTCAAACAGAGATGAAACCATCGGTGAGGAGTGTACCATTTCCTAGCGACTTGCGGAAAATTCTGAAGGAGAACGAAATTCTTGGAGCTATAATGAACTTTATCATATAAACAAGCCTTCTAGCCCATTCCATATTTTTCGATATGAGCACACGTGCCATATTCAACAGAGTATTTTCATTGGCTGTTGGGTGCGCATTTAAATCGACCAGTTAAAACATCGATTGATGTGAGCATGATGTGAAGGGATTACTACGCGGTACTGTTTTACTATTATTTGTTTACTACGATTTGTCATTCATGAAACATCATCGCAAAACGTCTTCGTTTGACAGTTTATCAGTTGGCAGCGAAGTAACGATTGATGGCCGTGGCTCTGTGATAGTCTTAGAAGAAAAGTGTAGTTTATGGCTGACATCGCCAGATTTTGTTTGTCACTATATTTTGTTGCGCATTCAGTATCTGTTATCAAGTAGTGCTGTGTCACAATGGCGGTATAAATTTCACGAAAATCAACAATGAGAAATCAGATAAAAGTCACATCAGCAACTATTGGCAAATATTCCAAAAATACAGTTTATATGATAAATAAAATCTCAAACTCGGTCACTTTTCATATCAGTATTATAAACCTCATTGAAAATTATCATTTTGCACTCGCTAAAGCTCATGCAAATTGATAATTTTCAACTCGGTCCATAATAGTGATATGAAAAGTGACCTCATTCGAGATTCTCTATCTATGCTCATGTAAGCATTTTACACCCGGAAAAAAAGAGAGGATTTCTATTACATTTTAACGCGACCTAGTGCGGCTGCGCCATATTGATAAAGAATCTACAGCTGATCGTCAATATCTAGATAATACTCTCGATGGTTGATGCGATGCTCTCCAAAGATTCCAGAGATCAGTTATTAAGCATTAGATTAATGGCTGACTCGTGTCGCTCGGATAATGGGCAGAGACAAATCAGACTATGCAGTAACGCGCCCTTACTCTCTGGCTCTAGAGCCAGCTTAAAGTTAATGGTTGACGAAGACATTTTGTTTGAAATAGTCAGAACCCTAAGCAGCGGTGTAAACGTTAACTTAAAGTTAATATCGGGTGGATTATACATTACTGCTATGGTTAAAAAACTGAAACTAACTACAGTTTTAGAGGGTGACAGTGTAAAGCCTAAGGATTACATATTTTGAGAGTCTGCATGACTTGATTACTGGGATTAACGTCTAAGTAAACGGCCAACGTTGACGATTTAGCTGATTCTGATTCTGAAATAGACCGAGCCATTCAGAACCTAATCGATCACGTATCCCCAAAGGATCTTGTAGAGTTAGATTACACTATTCAACATGTGTCTACGGATGTAGAAAACGAAACACTACAAAAGAGCTCTATTTAATTATATTTGACCTATTGTTATCATGTAGTGTGAATATACATATTTTATTCCAAAATATTTGATGAGCGCTGTAAATACATTTAAATATTCTTTAAATTCGCATCAGTTTAATGTATACCTTGTTTGGCTAGTCTATGTTTAGTACATGTCGGGGTATATGGATGTTTAGCGTTGTATTTAACTGACATGTTTTTGTATATTAAATAATAGATAACATTACATTTACTAGGCTAGGAAATGCATTGATTTATGAAGGTTTTGCTTTATGTGCTAAATTCCAATATTTAACATATATTTAACATACACGTAATACTCATTTAAATTATATTTGATAAACATACACTCTACAGTTTGTAAGCAATGAATACCGCTTTTTTGCATTAAGGAAATATATACAATAAATGTATGAAAATAAATCTGCTACATTCGCACTTAATTACGATAGTGGGAATATAGTTGCAAATAAATTTCTTTTATTCGCACGCATTTACATGAGTATATGAGGTATATGAAATCAATCCATTTTATTTAATAGTGCACCTCATGTTTGTGAAATAAAACGGCATTTTATAGTTAGCCTATATTTGACATTTATGTCATATGACTATAAACCAGTACACATATAAAAGATATATTTACAGCTATACCATGATGTGTGAAAGAGATTTGAATACAATTTCTATGGTTACCACATACACAGTGGGCTAAAGATTACTGCATATAACAGTTATGTTTGCCATCTAAAATCAACGTTTGAAAGGAATTCAAATATAACAGTTATATTTGCCACACATAATCAGCGTTCTAAAGGAATGCAAATAGAATACCTTTATTTGCAAGTATTCACGTAGTATGCTAAAGAATATTGCACATAGCAGTTATATTTGCCATACAAAATCAATGTGTGAGAGGAATTCAAATATAATACTTATATTCGCAAATATCCACTATTATATACACAATGTGATAAATAATGCTATCTATATAGGGTTTGCCCGTCCACCCACTCGTCTGCTGGTTGCCTACATACCCACTCATCCCTCCCTCTACTCCCCCGTCCAGATGTTTGTCCATCCAACCATCCACCCGTCAGTCAATCTTCCGATCATTTTGTAATTCATTCATTCATTCATTCATTCATTCATTCATTCATTCATTCGTTCGTTCGTTCATCGTTCGTTCGTTCGTTCATTCATTCATTCACTGACATCGAACTACTGCCAGTCTTGCTCGATTATTTGAATCAATTACATGTATTCGATGAATTATTATTTAATAACTTGTCTTTCGTAGAATAAGTCTGCTCAACAACCATCCGCCTCTTAGCAGCAATATTAAGTGGTCAGTGTCAATCTCCTATACAGTATTTGTGCCGAAAGACACACATTTACTTAGCGGGTACTTATCTAGCACCGCCTGCTAGTCATAATGATGCTCGTTACAGCGAATGAGATGAAAGATATAATCCACAAGCGGTAGGCGGGGAGGAGTCCTGGGAGGAACTAACTATTTTGACAGGACATTGCCGCTGACTGTATAAATTATGCCAATCGCCTGAAATAAATTCACTTCCATTCTCTGTATATTCCTAGCAAATTCATTTAATTACAAGTACACATAATGATGCAAGGCATCAATGGTAAATAGCGTGCCCAGAGTTTATTATAAATCTGAGAATAAACTCAACTGTTTCATGAAAAAATGAAGTTATATAAAGGCATACAAGCCACTCATGACAAAAATATAGGCGGACAATACCACAAAAGAAGGAATATTTCTTGCAAAAGGATATGGGCAGTATTAGCTATGGGCTAGGAAAAGCAGCTTATATTTTTGGTCAGTCCAACAATTTTTCCATCAATCCTTTTTCTCCAGGCCAAACTCTTTAACAGAAAGAGGAACACACAACATTAAGAGCAGCCAGTGATGAGAGAATTGCACTACTTCACCAATCGAGTGTAACAGATCAAATTTGGGTCATTAGGTATCAACAACTTGTAAAGATAACGAAATCAACAGAACTGGCAACTCAGTCAGTAGAAAATCGGCGCAAGAAGCAGCACAGACCCTGCCACCCATTCAAACATATTAAAGAAGACTGTAAAGAATATTTTAAACCTAAATCTTGATACCTTCTTAAACAGACGTGAAGAGCTTATTACCCGGAAATATGTTGGTGAAATATACCCTGCAATGCTAGTGAAATGCACAAAGCAAGTATATTTTTGATGCAATACAGGACCCCGATCTGTACCGACAGATAACCTTTTCAACAAAGTTAAGTGGCCAGGATAGAACCAATACCGTGAACCTAGTTTTCTCCAACGAAAATGATATAGTAGAAAACATTCTGACTGAAGACCCAGTGGGAAACAGCCACGACATCGTGATCTGTTTCATTTAGCTATCTTATCTATGTCACCTATTAAACGATGTCTTTACTGGAAACAGTGGTAAACTATTAAATCAAATATTTTTGCTCGACAAAAAGGTCAAAATCGGCCTCAACCGTTGTAATGATGACGATCTTGTTGACCATATGTACAAATGTTAGGTCATTAGCCTGATAAGTCAGGTTCTAGCAGTACCCGCGGCTAATAATATGGAATATATAGAAATATTTTCACATTACTATAATAAATATTTGGTGGTAGAATTATTACAATATTTCGCACAGCACGAGAACATAGTGAGTTCTACATGGCCTTATGTTCGAAAACTGGCTACAAGGCATGTAGAGATATTCTGGTACCGAATATAGTACATTATTGGAATTTGACAATGGTGTGCCACTACTAAATTGCATATGACGAAATTACTGTATAGTAATCATTTTTTAAACCTTTGATACTTTATTAGCGTATTCATATACGTATCTAACCATATGGGTGAACTTCTGGGGTCGAACCTTTTGCAAACAGTATGGTACAGAAAATCGTTGATCTGACAGAATTTGCGCCAATTTTCGGTATGGAATTGTGTACTATGAAATTACGTTCCTGTAGAATTTTTTAAAATTCGGAATACAACTAGCATATTTCCTATAAGTATTTGTGGGTGAAATTCTGGGGGTGAACGCATTGCAATGAAAACCATGAATTAGCCTAAGTTTGAGCTTATTTACGTTATTACATTTTTTAATCTCACTACGTCGTAAGCTTATGCCTATACCTATCTAAACATATGGGTGATATTCTGGGCCGAACCCATTATGAGCGATATGTCAGGACATATCGACACCTATCTGAATGTGGTGAATGTGAACCAACCATATTACAATGGGGCCATATGGCGAATATGTAACTACATATTACCAAATTACTTGCTGGTAGAATCGTGCAAAAGCAGTAGTACATATTCAGTTATATACAGCTATATGTAAAAAAAATATTACAAACCAAGAACTGAGATTCTAATACTGAACATAGTAAATTGTTGGCATTTGACAACTGTCCGTGGCTACTATATTGAATATTACGAAATTACTATGTGGTAGAAATCTCAAGATTCATTAGCGTATTCATATCCCTATCTAGCTATATAGGTCGAATTATGTAGCCACACATATTGCAGACGGTAGGGTATTGAAAACCACAGATCTGCCAACATTGGAACAAATTTATGCGATGAAATCGCATACTACGAAAATACTTCACGTTCGAATTCTTTTGAATTCCCAATGTAACTGGCATATTCAAACTCCTATACGTCTATGTGAGCGAAGTTCTGGAACCAACCATATTACGGAAAGTAGGGCACCAAAAACAACGAATACACCATCATTTAAGCTAAATTTTGCGTATTAAAATTACTTCATCTAGAATTTGTTAGATTCGGAATATAACTAGCATATTAAAGCTCAAGTCTATGTGGGGTAAATTATGGGGCTGAACATACTACAGACAATAGGGCACCGAAAACTGTGGTGGTTTATTAATACAATGACCCTTTCCAGTTTAGCTATGCCACGCCCATCTCTAGCTAAACTCCACCCATACCACTCTCGAGTTGGGATCGATGGATTTCTGAACTTCTAGACGATAAATTTCAAGAAAACTATACAGGTAAGCCGTGGAATATTTTGACACTAAATTGACTGGGTCCTGTTGCTGCCTATGCAACTGCGCCCGGTCAAATTACTTTCAAAATATTCAACAGCATTTCTATTAAATAACAAAAACATACAATTCGTACAACGTGTCAGATTATTAAGCATTTAAGATGGACTAAATCGAGTCAGTCATGACGTCATTATTATGACGTTATCCTACGCGTCACTTAATTAATTACGACGTCATATGACGTAATATGATGGATAGACAACCTGAAAAGGCTCATTAGCAAGTGGTTTTAATTACCCTCGCTCCGTCAGAGGATGAGTGTATTGTATTCGTGCGTTCGGGATGGCAAGGGTCTACAATCTATGATTGGCCTTGTTAAAATATGTGACCTATAAATACGGGTGCTCTCTTAATACAAGTGGTCCGTATTGTGTGGACCACGCATTAACAAGTGGTGTTAGCCATGTAATGCTCAATTTGCTCATGCCAATTTCAATAGAGGGATCCATTTCTAGGTATGCCACACCTATTTCTAGCTAAGCTTCACCCCTTTTTTGCATGTTGGAATCGATGTATATATATACACTGAATAATGAATTCCCAGACTTCCAATTTCAAGGTAACTATACAGGTAAGCTGATGACTATTTTGAAACTAATTTGACTGGGTGCAACGAAAACCGTGAATCGGCCTAAATTTGAGTCGAAATTATTTCATGGTGGATAGTTTTAAATCTCACTACTCCATACGCGTATGCCTATACCTATCTAAACATATAGGTGACATTTTGGGGCCGAACCCTTTATGAGCGATATGCCAGGACATACGGCACCTATCTGAATGTGGTGAATGTGAACCAACCATATTTTAATGGGGCCATACGGCGAATATGTAACTACCTACGATGAGATTACGTGATGGTAGAATTGTGCAAAAGCACTAGCTCATATTGAGTTATATACATCCATATATAAAAAAAATTATTACAAATCGAGAACAGGCATTCTGATACCGAATACAGTAAATTGTTGGCATTTGACAACTGTCCGTGGCTACTAAATTGAATATTACGAAATTACTACGTGGTAGAAAACTCAAGATTAATTAGCGTGTTCATATCGCTATCTAACCATATCGGTGAAATTATGTGGCCAAACATATTGCAGACAGTTAATAGTAGGGCATTGAAAACCCGCAGATCTGCCAAAATTGGAACGAATTTACGCGATGAAATCGTATACTACGAAATTACTTCACGGTCGAAATTTTTTTAATTCCCAATATAACTATCGTATTCAAATCCTTTTGCGTCTATGTGAGCGAAGTTCTGGAGTCGACCATATTACATACAGACAGTAGGGCACCGAAAAGCGCGAAAACCCCAACATTTAAGTCAATTTTTGCCTAATAAAATTATTTCATCTAGAATTTGTTAGATTCGGAATATACCTAGTATATTAAGGCTCAAGTCTATGTAGGTGAAATTATGGGGCTAAACATACTACAGACAATAGGGCACTGAAAACTGTGAATCACCGGAGATTTTCGGTATGAAATTGTGCACTACGAAGTTACTTCATGGTAAAAATTTGTTTAACATCAATCCATTACTTCACTAGCGTATTGATATACCTATCTAACTATATGGTTGAAATTCTGTTGCCGAATTTCCTGTAGACGTTCTTAACTTAGCACATGCATAGGCCTACACCTTCGGTTGATTTCTGTATTCAACAATCTGCTACAATATTATTGACAGCAGTTTTGACTGGAAATGTGGACCATTGGTAGTCTATCAATACTGATACATAATTGCATTGGCCCTTCATGGATTTATTCACACGGATGGATTAAAGACAAAAGAATACTACTGATAATCACACATCCATTATTCATTCGTATCCCGCGAGTTCTCTTTCGATACGAGATCGAGAAATGGATCTCGTATGTAGGGGCCTATTAAGAAGCCATTGACGTAGTGATTTCACGATCCACAGTGATGCTTTTACAGTCTGCTACGGAGATAGACTCGGTCCCGGTCTGTCTGGTATCCGAAGTTGAGTCTGTGAACAGTCTAGTCGTTGTGATAACGTAGGACGATGATCGGTCATTACATTAGAGGTGTAGTTTCGAAGAAGCCAAGCCTTTATTTTTAGATGGATCCATTATTGTTAGCGAACTCTGTCTACTTTTTCGCCCTCTACAATATTATTATTATGCATGTTTTTCTTTTGAAATTTACCACACACATAGTACGCCTCAAGACTGTCCGTACCAAGTCTGTAATTTTTACCCTATCTCGAATGCACAAATGTGAATCATACTATAATACAATACGGGAAAGGTTAAACAGACATGGTACATCATCGTCGTCCTCATAATTTATTAACCCTGTATTACCCAAATTGAGTCAAGAATGTAAAAAAAAAATTTGCTTATTGAGTGCCTATTTGTAGGCGAATAGACGACTATTTTGAAGAGTTACTATTTCAGTGGTGAATTTTCAAAAACTATCTTCTCTTGACCTGCAAATTAACATCCTCAAGATCACTATAGAGACCGGTTTTGGCCGCCTCCTCATGAAAGGGTTAAAATACAATAAGAGAAGATGATAGGCTTACATGGACAGTCGTTGTCGTTGCAATACTTAATACAGGTCTATGATAGCAACAAGTAGGTGGGTAGGGTGGGGTGGGCTACCAGTCAAAGTGTTAAAAAGATATTCGTATAGTTGTCTTTATCTGAGATATTAAAATTTCGGTGTTAAACATTCTAAAGGATTTTGTTAGAAAAACACACAATTGTGCCCAAGTAAGTCACATCTTGGTGGCGGTTGCTTGAAATGATTTCCATAGGCCTAACGTTAGTCAATCGGTCACTGAATCCGAATGGTTTATTAATACATTAATACCACGCTCGTGTTGGTATCGATGGATCTCTGAGCTTCTTGACTATCAATTTCCAGAAAACTATACAGGTAAGGTGTTGACTATTTTGAAACCAATTTGACTGGGTGCTGTTGCTGCTTGTGGCAGTAACATCGCCCAGTCAAATTAGTTTCAAAATATTCACCAGCATGTTTTGTAAATAGCAAAGACATACAAATCGTACAACGTGTCGGACTATTAAACATCTAAGACGGACTAAATCGAGTCAGTCATGACGTCATGATTATGACGCCATCCTATGCGTCACGTCGTTGATTATGGCATCATATGACGTAATATGATGGATAGACAGCATGAAAATGCCTATTAGCAAGTGGTATTAATTATCCTCCCTCCCGTCAGAGGACGAGTATATTGTATTCAGGGCAACAATCTATGATTGGCCTTGTTAAAATATGTGACCTATGAATATGGGTGGTCTCTTAATACGAAAGTGGTCCATATTGTGTGGGCCACGCATTACCAAATGGTATTAGCCATGTAATGCTCAATTTGCTCATGACAATTTCAATATATAGATCCATTTCTAGGTATGCCACGCCTATTTCTAGCTAAGCTACACCCCTTTTTTGCGTGGTGGAATCGATATATACGCTGAATAATGAATTCCCAAACTTCCAATTTCAATGTAACTATACAGGTAAGGTGATGACTATTTTGAAACTAATTTGACTGGGTGCTTTTAAAGGTTTGATGCCTCTGGCCGCAACAACGCCAGGTGAAGTTAGTTTCAAAATATTCAACACGATTTTGATTAAACAGTAAAGACATACAATTCGTACAGTTGGGACTATTCAATGTTCATGACTGAGCTCGATACGCCATTCATTTACACATTTTGGATTGTGACGTCAGCCTGTTTATGACGTAATTGATTATGACGTCATATCCTTCATTTACAGATCGAACCCAGCCATTATCATAGAAAATGACTGTTGAATAAATAGCAAAGACATACAATTCGAACAGCGTCTAGTCAAATTAGTTTCAAAATATTCAACAGCATGTTGATTAAATAGTAAAGATGTTCAACTCGCATAATGTTCCTGGTGGAGCTAGATACGTCATTCACTACACATTTTGATTGTGACGTCCAGCTACATCTGACCTAAATAATTATGACGTCATAAACTGCAGAAACACATCAGAAAAATCCATTATCATAGAAAATGTCCAATGTCTAATTGCCGTCCAAGAGACCATTGTGGTTTTTCTTTTGCAATTTACCACTTGAAATATAGGATCGGTTATTCAACCAACCAGTCATTCCAGTGGTAAACTTTCAAAACAAGTTTTGCAGCGAGTAGCTAATGCAAATGGACATTTCTCACGATCACCGCAAGAAGCCATTTGTGGTCAGTTTGATAGAGTGCTAAAGTGGACATATAAGAGACGCCGCGAGTGGGTGTGCGCTTGAGGACTTTCATCTGCAGAAGGAATGATAAACATGTTTTGTACGCAGTCCTCCAGCAAAAGAAGAGTACTTATTTAGAGTAGTTATTTGAAGGTCCGTTGGCTGTTTATTAAAATAATTAAGCGAACATCGCCGCGCAAACTCTATTACAGTCGGACCAGAACAAATAAGCGAACTCGCCATGAATCAGGCGCGTGAAGATAATAATTATGAGATATCCAGCAATCTAAAAATAGAGCAGTGTCCTCGCGCCGAGAAGTAATAGATCTCATATCGATGGAGATCTCGCGAGACACAACCCCACAATCTCCTGTGCGAAATGGCCGCGCCTATAGGCAATTCCAGACAGCAATAAATAGAAGCGTACCCGTGGAGCGGGCACGCAATGAATATTCCAGCTTGAGAGAGAGAGAGAGAGAGAGAGAGAGAGAGAGAGAGAGAGAGAGAGAGAGAGAGAGAGAGAGAGAGAGAGGGAGGGAGGGAGGGAGGGAGGCGGGCGGGCAGGCAGGCAGGCAGGCAGGCAGGCAGGCAGGCAGGCAGGCAGGCAGGCAGGCAGGCAGGCAGGCAGGCAGGCAGGCAGGGAGGGAGTGAGTGTGTGTGGTGTAGTTCAGATCGACCGGTCGGGTACCGACCGTACCAGCCAAGCTGAGTATGTGCCGCCAATCCTGGATTCGTTCCCTGAACACGCCCCCCTGGGTAGAGCCATAAGCGTATATAGGCCTATGAGAGAGATCGCATTGTAAAAACGACTAAGTTCGTTAAAGTGCATAGTGCGCATGCGCATGCGTGGACGCTATTTTTGATGGAGCGCGTCGTTTACGACCAAGATAGGATGATACTTTTAGTGTACCAAGATGGTACCCTGTAATCCTTTTTTGATTACCTGTTCCCGCCGAATCTGGCATTAGTCAAGACCAGAATTCGACGGGCTTTTTAAATCTGTAAACCATTACAAATCGGTTAAGAAATGGCTGAGTTATCCACGGAAAACCCTTCTTGATAAACTTGAAAATATTGCCGTGACGTCATAACCACGTGGGCGCAGAACTTCTAGAAGGTTCTAGAACATTCGACTGCGCTATTATTAGCTACGCGCTGATTGGCTGTTGCTCGGCCGATGACTGGTTGGAGCTTGCGCATGTGACGTCACGAGGAGTATAAAAGGAGACGCGATCTAGAGATCAGGAGAATCCTCGGCCTGGGGCTGAACAGGTTGGCCCTGTACCAGCTACTATCAGCGCGACAGACGATACGTATATTATTTCGCTTTCAGTCGGTTTTTCTCCCGTAGCTGGCACTAAAACAATTTTGTAACTCCCTACTTGCAGGAGAAATTTGGAACTTTCTAATCATTGTTCACAAATATCAAGATCTACTTCGGAAAACTAACTTGCGGTGAGGCCTTTACGGCCTGAATATGTGATTCTACAGATCGACTCTGCCGGCATGCCAAAATGTTGTATTTCAAACGTCCCCGCACTGATGTCGTGCAGGTTCTTCTAACTTTCGACCGCAGCAAGTAAACTTTGCCCAGTGCGTCTTCAGAGCTGGCTGACGTACCCAGCACCGTTAAGCTTTGTTTTGTATCTTCATCTGCATCCAACAACCCCCCCCCCCCCCAGCTTGTGATCGAGTTGTTGTCAACTTCTATCCATGCCATCGGTGTACGGGAACATTCTTCACAGCAGGAATGCTATTGTATCTCTTACTGACTACTCGTTAGACATTCTATATTGTGCTTACAGTCCTGAGCGATGCGCTCCCGCCATGAGCGGCTTGCGGGAATCCTGTCTGCGGGAACCAACCTGCAGGAACTTTCCAGCTTCCTGAGAATGCATCAACTCACGCCAACCAAAAGTACTTTTCTGATTATATTGTATCCGTATAAATGGTCCCGATGACTAAAAGGTACCGTACCGGTCTTAGGACCGCTAGTTATAATTTCTGTATGTGTTCATAGTTATTCTCATTTTCTATAAGGTGTTTTCACTAACCGCACCATAGTAGGTTCGTTAACCTGTACTAAGATATATAATTCTGATCATTTGATACTGTATTGATTGTTCTGGTTAGTTTATGTATATATGGCCAGTAGCCATCAGTTCATATGTTTTGTTTATTTGTAGAAAATATAGGACTGCAGTGCACGTAGGAAACACTTTCTCCCGCCACCAACAATTTTTCACTGAGGTCGCTGTCCGTGCTATAACTCTGTTTAGCCCGGCATGATATCGACTAAACCTTTTCTATTCAGCTATGTAGGATGGGTTTAATATGATTAGAGAGACTTTCTTCGCTAAGAAATGTGTAGCATACTCTTCTCTTCCGGTAGTGCGATAATCTAGCCCCGCACTTCGGTAAGACTCATAACTCTAAGATTTTGTCTCTCTTCATGTTCCACTCAGCCTTGTAGCTTCTTAATTGTTTGGATGTTCCATGGGCTGATCCGACCCTGGGAAACTGTTGGGGTTTCCGAGCGGTGATGGTCAGGGTGTGGTGTCACATAGATCCCCCCCCCCCCGTGTCTTCGGATACTTAGTAGTTAGCACTTGTGCCAATGTAGGAAAGCACTGCGAACACATATCTTAATTATTATTTCATTTGCTGAACAATCCTTCCACACCGCAGTGCGAAACTGGGCAACTTGTATATAAACCTAACGTAAGGTTAAACGGTTAGTTCCATAGGACACGGTGGCGGGCGAGATGGGTATCTCCACCGAATTCCATAAAAATGTCTGGGCATGATATTTAGATCTGCCACGCCCTCACGGGAAGGACATTCACGGTGGGTATTCGTCTATCTTACCCCCACCATAACGATAGAACAGTTGCCTAAAAATGCTTTTGTGAAAAGTAACAAGTGTTCTATGACGTTTTATATGGTTATGGAGCGAGATGTTCGGATTCTTATCCAGTTCGGAGATCTTACTGAGTTACATGTATGAGCGCTGTCTTCAGTATTGATGTCTTAGGGCATCTGTTCTCAATAACAGCCGTGTTTAATAGTTAGGTAGATACCAGCCATTTGCGGCCTAAAATAGTTCTTGTTTCTAAAAACTAAAAGATGTTTAAGCAAAGTAGAAGGCCCGCATAAATAAAGCGGCGGCTACTAATTCAGCATACTAAGAATTACATAAGACAGTGACGTGTGAATCCTTCGGGAATCGTTCGTCCCGTCTTCACGTAAAACAGCACGCAACCCTATAGTCATAATCTCACTAGGGATGGTCTTTTCTTTTTCAAGCATTTTGGTTGAAATATTAGAGCCCATTTTTGCCCACTACTCTTCTCCCGCTTTAAGCAGTGGCGACACCTTTCCGAGACAGAGGCCCGCGCGAGGCACTTGCCTCTCGCAAGGATTCAGCGACGACGGTCCACGCGAGGATAATACTCATCACCCAAACTAGCACTAGGAGTAGTGCCTGCGTGAGGCACATAACTTTACGTCCGAGATAATCTTCTTCCTTTCAGCTTAGACCTATAATAACTTATATTAAGTTACATAGTTAAGTCTCGTGTACGGGAGCCTCCCCTGCGGGGATACCTCTGCGGACCTACGAGTCAGTGTGGTACCTCCGGGAGCCCCATGTTTAAAAGTTCATCTGGCTGTCTCTATGTCTTGTATTTTCGTATGCTCCTCATTTTTATCTAGCATACTCGATAGCTTGTTTAGGTAAAATCATTGCATAGACTTATATTTTTAGGCCACCAAAATCAAATCTTGTAAGTCCATAGATCACGAAATTGCTATGGACAGGCATACTGGTGACACAAATTCTTGGGATGAGACAGTTGTATTTAATGTTCGCGACAATTGTCGCACAGCCCCACCGGAACGATTGAGTTCCACCAGCCTTAGGAGCCAGTTTTTGTTACCCGTAGGGCAGTCTCGTACAGGATCCGTCACCCGGAGACCGGATGCTAACCAGCGTCATCATCATTCGTCGTGCACTTACAGCGTGGCGAGTCGACATGATACACCGGAACGTCCCGACACTACCCTGCGAGCTACAGTAGGTGTGCGTGCGTGCGTGCGTGCGTGCGTGCGTGCGTGCGTGCGTGCGTGCGTGCGTGCGTGCGTGCGTGCGTGCGTGCGTGCGTGCGTGCGTGCGTGCGTGCGTGCGTGCGTGCGTGCGTGCGTGCGTGCGTGCGTGCGTGCGTGCGTGCGTGCGTGCGTGCGTGCGTGCGTGCGTGCGTGCGTGCGTGCGTGCGTGCGTGCGTGCGTGCGTGCGTGCGTGCGTGCGTGCGTGCGTGCGAGTATGTGTGTGTCAAAGCACTGTTCAAACACTTAAAATCTATTGTTGTCTATTCATAACAGCATCGAGTCATAGGTGGCTAAAATTGCCACATACATTCACCGGTGGTTTAAAGTGTCACAACAGAGGTGGTCAGATTCCAATACAAACCTGCATGATTTATCTGTTTATTTTTATAAATTGGCAGCCCGGTCTATGATAGATAAACAATACCCAGCGCTTTAACCCTTTCAGAGCGAATGCAAGCTTTTTGGTGACCTCCCAACGTGTTGATTAATTATCGACTACTCGCTACTCATAAATAACAACGATAGGCGGCTAACTTGACTGGATAATTACAGATTGTAAATCTGATTTGTCGTGAATAGTAACAACTTTTCACGGCAAATGACTTGACTGAATAATCGAAGTGTGCAAATGGGGATTAGGTCACAGTTAACAACACATTGCTACCTGACTAGAATTAAGCTAACTACATTGGCTCACAGGAAGGGTATCACAAGAACCGACATATTAGGTCAATTACAACATCGACGCATGGTTAATTAGCCCTTTAGTGGCGAAATTTATTCCTCAAAATTAAAATATTTGCTTTTTGAATGCCAATTTGCAGGCCAAGAGAAGACTAATTTTGAAAATTTACAATTGGAATGACTGGCCCGGTTATCGGGCCAGTCATTCCAGTTGTAAATCTTCGAAAATTGGTCTTTTCTTGATCTGCAAATGGGCATTCCTCTAGGCCACTAAGGAGGCCAGTTTTGACCGGTATCGTCACTAAAGGGGTAAACTGCCAATTTATATGGTACTAGGCGTAGCAACAGCTTCTCCTGACTGCCCAGCATAACGTTGCCTACCTGTTCATCAATCAGTTCACCTGTAACCAAGCAAATTGGAAGGAGAGACGCTGTCATCAACTAACTTCAGTCAGCCTGCAACCAAGCAAATTCGAGGGTGATTGCCTGCCATCAACCAACTTCAGTCAGCTTGCAACCAGGCAAATTGGAAGGAGATAGCCTGCCAATCGACAAACTTTAGTCAACTTGGTTAAGCCAGACAACCACCATGCAAAATTCAGTCCAACTTGGTTCAGCAGACAACAACCTAGCAAACTTCTGTCAACTTGATTCAGCCAGACAACAACCAAGCAATTGGCAGTTTGAACCGCAACATCCGTATCCTCAGCAAATAGTAAATAATACAATTCGTGACGAATTTAGCTATGTCATTCATGACATATTTGATTATGACGCTATCATACACAAAGTCATCATGTAGTTGATTACGACATCATAAGATTGATGGATAAACTGGAACTCTATTATAGTTTACATCTAATTAACATTTTTACATATCAGCTTAAACAAAACTGATTGAATGCAATGGGTAAACTGATGACTAAATTTCTGAATTCTTTGATCAATTCTAGAGTTTTACGCACCATCAATTCACATCGGTGTCGCTGGTATTGAATGAAGTCATGATTTTGATGCGAAATGGGAATGGGTCGGAAAGCGAATGTAGTCGCACCCCTCGGCTCAAATCGTATCGTTATTTGACACCAAAATGTTGAGTGGCATCTCGTGCATTTCTAGAGGCAGATATAGACCTTCGATTACCTGTGAATATATTCTGTTTTAGTATATTTTTCTCAAAGATATACTGGATGTTAATATTGTGAGTATCTGGAAAACTTTGCATGCTGTGAAATATGCCAAATACGTATGAAAACCGATGAATAATCGTCATAGTTGATCGCATATGACATGTTTATGGGCAAAACCTTAACGTATCTTAATTCTCTGTAGATTTACTTCATGTGCGAGTTGAGACTACTATTTTGCCGCTTCTTCACCAACCAATAGACAACAGCTATGTTTGAGCGCTAGCAATAGACCTTTCCCACATTAGAGTATTTGGGGGAAATACCTTCCCAGAATGCATTGCACATACCACTTCCGGCTGGTAACTGCGATAGCCGAGGTTCAAACAGCATTACTTTACTATTGGAATCAGATACAACACACTTTAAGCAGGTTATATAAAGAACTAATTGCATAATATTATGGAAGTCATACATCATTGGAAAGCGTATTCAAGTTTCTATTCATATCTGTAGTCATTTGTATAGTTTTGTAAAATTTAATACACTTAATCGTAATTTTAAAATAGCCCCTATTGTCCCCTTGATTTAATGAATCTATAGGTATAATGGTGTATTTTGTATATGCAAATAACTCAGTCAATATTTTACGAAAATATAAAGAATGGTACCTTAATGTTTAGGGAATTGAATACGCTTTCAAATGATGTATGACTTAAATAACATAGTGATGTTAGTTTATCATAGGAACGGTTTAAATTGCAGTGTATTTGAGTGCAATACCAACTCAGTGCCGGTCAGCTGCTTGTTTACGGAGTTACCAGCCAACAGTTTTGCTCTGAGCGTTGACTTAGGGGAATCCCGGCGTAATGACGTCAATATGGGAAAGGTGTATTAACCTGATTTCCGTCTTCTCTCTCCGCTCACACGTACCTCGTCCTGAGAAAGTCAGGAAAATCACTCGGATAGAAAATGTTGCCTTAAATGAGTAGATTCACAACCAAATATATGTTGACAAGTACACATATTGATGCAAGACATCAATGGCACATAGCGTGGCGGGAGATTATTATAATTCAAGTTGAGTTTTAAATTCATTTTTATATATAATATACAATTTGCAGTAGCACAACTGGTTGTCCACCAAAGACAGTGAATATATCTAGCCCTTGGACCCCAACATAGAACAAAAAATAAATTATACATGTAAAAATGACACGGCATTGTCTAATAGAGGAAGACGTGACCTTCAAGTTAAGTTCAATGTCCTATAAAGAGAGAGCCATTAGGCATGTGATAAATTGACAATATGTTTGCAGGACAGAGGGAAATGTGTTTATCGTGTTATATTAACATTTAATATTACATAGGTTCTGACTATCATTTACGGTTTCTTACTTTCCCCATGTAGTGCCGATGGTGGTTGCGATTGTAATAATGATAGTTTCTTGGTAGTGTCATATCTTTAAGATGGTTTAAGATAGGATTAGCTATGGGCTATAGGAAGAAGCAGATTATATTTTGGGGCAGGCCGTCCATTTTTCCATCCATCTTGTTGACCATTTGCGTAAATTCCGGGGTTTTTTGTTTGATAATTCAGATACTAGCTGGAGCTAAATTATAGGATATATAGAAAGATTTTCACATCGTTGCAAGACATATTTGATGGTAGAATCGTGCAATATCAAGTGAGTTCTAGATCGTATTATGTTCGAAAGCCTGGTTACAAACCGAGTACAGAGATTCTGATACTGAATCTATAGTAAATTATTAGCATTTGAAAACTGCAAGTTGCGACTAAATTGCGTATTTCGAAATTACTTCATAGTAGAATTTTTTAAACTGTATACTTTATTAGCGCATTCATATATATCTATGTAAACATATCGATGAAATTGTGGAGCCAAACCTATTACAAGCAATATGCCAGGACCTATCGACATCTATCCGATTGTGGATAATATGAACCAACTATCTTTCAATGGGGACATATTGCGAATAAGTAACTATATGAGACATACTTGGTAATTATGGTATTATTTGATGGTAGAATCGTGCAATATTTCGTACATCACTAGTATCTAATAATGCATATTGAGTTCTGCATGGCCTAATGTTATTGATTATGACGTCAACACTTGTGTGACAGGTTGGATAACTTATACCTTCTTTCCATAAGAGAATCGGTCCATTGCGATTGGGTCTATATGCGTCTGGCAGGGCAAAGCTAACTATCTGAATGCTCTTGCTAAAATATGTGGTCACTTATTACAAGTGGGTGGACCACACATTACTAAATGGTATTGGCCGTTTAATGATCATATTTGTTCATGACAATTTCAAAGGTGGGGTCCATTTCTAGCTAAGCTCTGTCCGTTCTTTCGGCGTGTTGGAATCAATTTATATACTTTGATTCACGACTTCCCAGAATCCCAATTTCAAGGTAACTATACAGGTAAGGTGTTGAATATCCTGAGACTAATTTGACTGGGTGGGTGCATTTGCTGCCTATGGTCATAACAGTGCCCGGTCAAATTAATTTCAAAATATTCAACAGAATGTTGATTAAAAAGTAAAGACATAAAATTTGTACATTTGACGGCATATTCAATATTCACGATGGAGCTAGAGACGTCATTCACTAAGCATTTTGACTATGACGCCCGTGAAGCTTTTATAGGACGCAATTGATAATAATAAAAAAACATACAACGCCCAGGAAAATTAGGAATAGCTACAGTAGGTGTGCGTGCGTGCGTGAGTGAGTGCGTGCGTGCGTGCGTGCGTGCGTGCGTGCGTGCGTGCGTGCGTGCGTGCGTGCGTGCGTGCGTGCGTGCGTGCGTGCGTGCGTGCGTGCGTTCGTGCGTGCGTGCGTGCGTGTATGTGTGTGTCAAAGCACTGTTCAAACACTTTTAAAATCTATTGTTGTCTATTCATAACAGCATCGAGTCATCATAGGTGGCTAAAATTGCCACATACATTCACCGGTGGTTTAAAGTGTCACAACAGGGGTGGTCAGATTCCAATACAAACCTGCATGATTTATTTGTTTATTTTTATAAATTGGCAGGCCGGTCTATGATAGATAAACAATACCAAGCGCTTTAACCCTTTCAGAGCGAATGCAAGCCTATTGGTGACCTCCCAACGTGTTGATTAATTATCGACTACTCGCTACACATAAATAACAACGACAGGCAGCTAACTTGACTGGATAATTACAGATTGTAAATCTGATTTGTCGTGAATAGTAACAACTTTTCACGGCAAATCACTTGACTGAATAATTGAAGTGTGCAAATGGGGATTAGGTCACAGTTAACAACACATTGCTACCTGACTAGAATTAAGCTAACTACATTGGCTCGCAGGAAGGGTATCACAAGAACCGACATATTAGGTCAATTACAACATCGACGCATGGTTAATTAGCCCTTTAGTGGCGAAATTTATTCCTCAAAATTAAAATATTTGCTTTTTGAATGCCAATTTGCAGGCCAAGAGAAGACCAATTTTTAAAATTTACACTTGGCATTCCTCTAGGCCACTAAGGATGCCGGTTTTGACCGGTATCGTCACTAAAGGGGTAAACTGCCAATTTATATGGTACTAGGCATAGCAACAGCTTCTCCTGAGTGTCCAGCATAACGTTGCCTACCTGTTCATCAATCAGTTCACCTGTAACCAAGCAAATTGGAAGGAGAGACGCTGCCATCAACTAACTTCAGTCAGCCTGCAACCAAGCACATTCGAGGGTGATTGCCTGCCATCAACCAACTTCAGTCAGCCTGCAACCAGGCAAATTGGAAGGAGATAGCCTGCCAATCGACAAACTTTAGTCAACTTGGTTAAGCCAGACAACCACCATGCAAAATTCAGTCCAACTGGTTCAGCCAGACAACAACCAAGCAATTGGCAGTTTGAACCGCAACATCCGTATCCTCAGCAAATAGTAAATAATACAATTCGTGACGAATTTAGCTATGTCATTCATGACATATTTGATTATGACGCTATCATACACAAAGTCATCATGCAGTTGATTACGACATCATAAGATTGATGGATAAACTGGAACTCTATTATAGTTTACATCTAATTAACATTTTTACATATCAGCTTAAACAAAACTGATTGAATGCAATGGGTAAACTGATGACTAAATTTCTGAATTCTTTGATCAATTCTAGAGATTTACGCACCATCAATTCACATCGGTGTCGCTGGTATTGAATGAATTTATGATTTTGATGTGAAATGGGAATGGGTCGGAAAACGTATGTAGACGCACCCCTCGGCTCAAATCGTATCGTTATTTGACACCAAAATGTTGAGTGGCATCTCGTGCATTTCTAGAGGCAGATATAGACCTTCGATTACCTGTGAATATATTCTGTTTTAGTATATTTTTCTCAAAGATATACTGGATGTTAATATTGTGAGTATCTGGAAAACTTTGCATGCTGTGAAATATGCCAAATACGTATGAAAACCGATGAATAATCGTCATAGTTGATCGCATATGACATGTTTATGGGCAAAACCTTAACGTATCTTAATTCTCTGTAGATTTACTTCATGCGCGAGTTGAGACTACTATTTTGCCGCTTCTTCACCAACCAATAGACAACAGCTATGTTTGAGCGCTAGCAATAGACCTTTCCCACATTAGAGTATTTTGGGGAAATACCTTCCCAGAATGCATTGCACATACCACTTCCGGCTGGTAACTGCGATAGCCGAGGTTCAAACAGCATTACTTTACTATTGGAATCAGATACAACGCACTTTAAGCAGGTTATATAAAAAAACAGTTTCATAATATCATGGAAGTCATACATCATTGGAAAGCGTATTCAATTTTCTATTCATATCTGTATTCATTTGTATAGTTTTGTAAAATTTAATACACTTAATCGTAATTTTAAAATAGCCCCTATTGTCCCCTTGATTTAATGAATCTATAGGTATAATGGTGTATTTTGTATATGCAAATAACTCAGTCAATATTTTACGAAAGTATAAAGACTGGTGCCTTAATGTTTAGGGAATTGAATACGCTTTCAAATGATGTATGACTTAAATAACATAGTGATGTTAGTTTATCATAGGAACGGTTTAAATTGCAGTATATTTTAGTGCAATACCAACTCAGTGCCGGTCAGCTGCTTGTTTACGGAGTTACCGGCCAACAGTTTTGCTCTGAGCTTTGACTTAGGGGAATCCCGGCGTAATGACGTCAATATGGGAAAGGTGTATTACCCTGATTTCCGTGTTCTCTCTCCGCTCACACGTACCTCGTCCTGAGAAAGTAAGGAAAATCGGAGTCACTCGGATAGAAAATGTTGCCTTAATTGAGTAGATTCACAACCAAATATATGTTGACAAGTACACATATTGATGCAAGACATCAATGGCACATAGCGTGGCCGGAGATTATTATAATTCAAGTTGAGTTTCAAATTCATTTTTATATATAATATACAATTTGCAGTAGCACAACAGGTTGTCCACCAAAGACAGTGACTATATCTAGCCCTTGGACCCCAACATAGAACAAAAAATAAATTATACATGTAAAAATGACACGGCACTATATAATATAAGAAGACGTGACCTTCAAGTTAAGTTTAATGTCCTATAAAGATATAGCCATTAGGCATGTGATAAATTGACAATATGTTTGCAGGACAGAGGGAAATGTGTTTATCGTGTTATATTAACATTCAATATTACATAGGTTCTGACTATCATTTACAGTTTCTTACTTTCCCCATGTAGTGCCGATGGTGGTTGCGATTGTAATAATGATAGTTTCTTGGTAGTGTCATATATTTAAGATGGTTTAAGATAGGATTAGCTATGGGCTATAGGAAGAAGCAGATTATATTTTGGGGCAGGCCGTCCATTTTTCCATCCATCTTGTTGACCATTTGCGTAAATTCCGGGTTTTTTTGTTTGATAATTCAGATACTAGCTGGAGCTAAATTATAGGATATAAGAAGGATTTTCACATCGTTGCAAGACATATTTGATGGTAGAATCGTGCAATATCAAGTGAGTTCTAGATCGTATTATGTTCGAAAGCCTGGTTACAAACCGAGTACAGAGATTCTGATACTGAATCTATAGTAAATTATTAGCATTTGAAAACTGCAAGTTGCGACTAAATAGTGTATTTCGAAATTACTTCATAGTAGAATTTTTAAAAATCTATACTTTATTAGCGCATTCATATATATCTATGTAAACATATCGGTGAAATTTTGGAGCCAAACCTATTACAAGCAATATGGCAGGACCTATCGACATCTATCCGATTGTGGGTAATGTGAACCAACTATCTTTCAATGGGGACATATTGCGAATAAGTAACTATATGAGACATACTTGGTAATTATGATATTATTTGATGGTAGAATCGTGCAATATTTCGTACATCACTAGTACATAATAATGCATATTGAGTTCTGCATGGCTAGATGTTATTGATTATGACGTCAACACTTGTGTGACAGGTTGGATAACTTATACCTTCTTTCCATAAGAGAATCGGTCCATTGTGATTGGGTCTATATGCGTCTGGCAGGGCAAAGCTAACTATCTGAATGCTCTTGCTAAAATATGTGGTCACTTAATACAAGTGGGTGGACCACACATTACTAAGTGGTATTGGCCGTTTAATGATCATATCTGCTCATGACAATTTTAAAGGTGGGGTCCATTTCTAGCTAAGCTCTGTCCGTTCTTTCGGCGTGTTGGAATCAATTTATATACTTTGACTCACGACTTCCCAGAATCCCAATTTCAAGGTAACTATACAGGTAAGGTGTTGAATATCCTGAAACTAATTTGACTGGGTGCTTTTGCTGCCTATGGCCGTAACAGTGCCCGGTCAAATTAATTTCAAAATATTCAACATAAAATTTGTACACTTGACGGCCTATTCAATATTCACGATGAAGCTAGAGACGTCATTCACTAAGCATTTTGACTATGACGCCTGTGAAGCTTTTATAGGACGCAATTTATAATAATAAAAAAACATACAACGCCCAGGAAAATTAGGTTCAAATTTTCAACAAAATATTGATTAAATATTAAGGCCATGCAATTCGTACAATGCCTAGTCAAATTAGTATAAACATATTCAACAGAATGTTGAATATTGTCTGTATGTCCACATGTTGGATCTGTCAATAAAGATTATTTGCTTGCTTGGTTTTTTAACGCATTGGCAAGGCGATGACTTTAATTTCTGTGCTAACCTCCCCTACGGAGTGCACCCGTTAGTTTACTTTGTTGATCATCATTTCCCCGCATAGCATCAGCACTCCAAACATCTTTCCGCTGGACCACCGCACCAAGACAAGAATCGGATATACTGATACACTCCCGAATCCATAAAGACTATCTTTTGAATGCACACCTTATGGTATATTCTATGCCCTCACCCGTTCTCCATCACGACACTGGCAGTAGTTGATTGATTGATTGATTGATTGATTGATTGATTGATTGATTGATTGATTGATTGATTGATTGATTAAATCTCGGGGATTAAATCGTAAAGACATAAAATTCGTACACTCGATGGACTATTCAATGTTCCTGATGAAGCTATTTACATCATTCATCACGTATTTTGATTGTGACGTCATCCCACATATGGCGTAAATAATTATGACGTCATATGCTTGAGTGACAGATCAGATCCATCCATTATCATAGAGATATCCTATGCCCATTTGCAGACAAAGAGATCGTTGTTTTTGATACTTTACCATTGGAATGATAGGCTCAGTTATCGAGCCAGTCATTCCAGTGGTAAATTTTCAAAAATGCCTACCTGTTAGATGTAAATGGTAGTTTCTCAAAATTACTACAGAAGCCATTTTGGCCAGTTTGATCGGGATGAGTGTTGAAGTGGAGATTAAAGAGATGTACGTGGTACAGTGGGACAGATCGCAATACTATTTTATTTCTGATGCAAATGTACAGTCAGCAATTAGCCCAGGTCACCAGCTAGTAGTACAACTAGCCCCAATAGTGTGGGTACGCGTTTAATGCGCACGAGAAATCTAGACAATATATCCTAAATCCACGATTCCAATCTAAATATAAACGCTCCCGTTAATAAAATATATATATAGTGTTATGAGATTTGGCGATAACGAGAATGGCCACAATCCCTAGTGAAAAATGGCAGCGCCGGCAATGGACCTTTCTAGTCTTAGCTATGCCCGGCTCACCTCTAGCTAAGCTCCACCCACACTTCGCAGTGTTGGGATCGATCGATCTCCACGAATGCCCTGACAATCAATTTCCTTAAATCTATATAGGTAAGGCGTTGAATATTGTATAACTAATTTGCCTGGGTGCTGTTACTGTTTATGGCAGCAACAGCGCCAAGTCAAATTAGTTTCAAAATATTCAACAGAATATGTATTAAATAGTAGACATGCAATTCTTACAACAACTCATAGTCGGTCTTCAATGGACCTTTCCAATTGTATCCTTCGATTATATGACGCCATATGACATCATAGCCAACTAAATGACGTGCATGCTGACATCATAATCATTGCGTCATAAATGATTCGGCCCGTCTTTAACTCTTAATCGTCCAACACGTTGTAAGAATTATATGTCTGCTATTTAATAAACATGCTGTTTAATATTTTGAAACTAATTTAACTGGGCGCTGTTGCTGCCGTAAGCAGCAACAGCACCCTTACGGCAGCAACAGCACCCAGTCAAATTAGTTACAAAATATTTAGCAGCTTACCTGTATAGTTTTCTGGAAATTGATAGTCATGTATTTCAGGGATCGATCGCTCTCCACACGAGCGAGGTGTGGGTGGAGCTTAGCTAGAGGTGAGCGGGGACTAGCTGAAACTGGAAAGGTCCATTATGCGTTCGTGACATACTTGTCTAAGTCATTCATGACGTCATAATGACGTCATTGATTACGTCATTCTACACGTCACGTAGTTGATTATGACGTCATGTGATGGATGGATAATGTGGAAAGGTCCATTCTAGACAGAACCAAGTGAATGCGTAACGCTGAGCGGCCACGAAAATAGATGATAGGCCTACACGCGCATTCGTCGTAGTCGTCGTAGTCGTCGTGATTTATATACATACTTTGAACCATGACTTCCCAGAATCCCCTTTTAGTGGAGTGGCTTAGGGGAATGATCGTGACCTGCTGGAACAAAACACCAAATTTGGCACAGATGTACTTGAGGGAAATACGAAACTTTTTGACGAGGGCTGCCAAATTTTAAAGGTCAAGGTCACGCAGAGGTCAATGTCAAATGTTAAATTATGGGGTTTCTTCACATTTTCCAAATGGAATGACCGTGACACAGTGTAATAAAGCACCACATTTGGCACAGATGTACTAGAGGACAATACAAACATTTTTAGAGTGGGCTGCCAAAGTCTAAGCATCAAGGTCACAAAGATCTCAAGGTCAACGGTCAAATTATGCGTTTTTTCAACAAACATTTTTAAAGTGGACTGCCAAAGTCTAAATGTCAAGGTCATGCAGAGGTCAAGGTCAACGGTGAAATTATGTGGGATTTTTTACATTTCTACCCAGGGAATGTGTGTAACATGCTGCAAAAAGCACGTGTTTTGACACAGATGTACCATAGTACAATGCATAACTTTTTAGGTGGGTCTGCTAAGTTTTAATGGTCAGGGTCACGTCTAGGGACAAGGTCAAAGATCAAATTGTGTGTTGTTTTCATATTTTACATAGAATTACTATGACATGCTGTATCAAATCCAGTTTTTTGCACTGATGTACCTTAGTCAGTGCTGTTCCTGGGTTCATTGCTCAAAAGGATAATTTGAGGTCTTGGCCCCTCCCATTATAAATAAATGCGGGAAAAGTTAATTTAAATGGTACATTTGCATTCTGAGGTTGGAAAATGTGCACAACACGGTTTAGCATAATGCAAACCTCTCTAGAGGAGTTGCCAAACTAAAGTCAATGTCAAAATCTAAAATTGTGGTGGGCTCTTATTTCCAAAAGAGAAACATAAACGTGCTGTCTAAACCAACAGTTTTATGCTCAATTGTGTAATTCCAATCATGGCAATTACACTGAGAGAACATGCCTGGTTTCAAAGTCAGTCGATCAAAGTCAAATTGTCTCACAACTGCCATTACAAAGGCACAATGCTGTGCATGCGAGACCTACATTCCTGCACTTGCAATTCTTTGAACAACTAGGCGTCGCCTTGCATCCACATTTGATTAATTCTCTGCAGCGAACAGCGGCAGCTGGTAGAGTTGTCCACAATGGGCACCACCCAGTGTCTCCTTTGGTCCACCCAAAGCCTTCAGGAGTAGGTGCAGATATCTTTGGAGTCAAACATCCTCTCCAAATACTGGCTTCGTACAGACATCGATTAACATGTTGGAGCAGTGCATTTTGAGTGGGAGGAAGCTTCTCCATCATCTTCACTCTCATTGTGAATAGCTCCTGTCGAAGCTCATTCACATCAACATGTGGAGTAATGTTGTCATACATGATATAGGTAAATCTTTCTATTATTCTGAATACTGGAGATGTAATGTCTAGTGGAACAAATGCAGACAGTGGTGTGATGATGAATGCTTCTGTGGCAGTGGGATATGCCTTCCATGTCTTCCAAACAGATTTCTTGGCTTTAACGCTAAACTGTGATGTTGTATCAGAACCAGAGAAGGCATGGAAAAATGGTAGAGTACGAGCTTTGTCCTCACCAAGCTCCTGGGAGATTGAATTAACATCATAATATCGGTACTGTTTTCCGGTACCAAAGCCAACCCATAGCTACATATCTGGATGACACTTTATAGTATTATGGAAAACTCCCACCAGAATCACAATCACATCAGTATCCACGGTTCTAATGAGAATACAAGTTGCACCCTCTTTAAGAGTATCATTCAAATGGAGGCATATTCTACTATCTGCCGCTTCGTGATCACTCTCTCCCATTGTGATATTGGAGTGATATGACTGCACTGTCGGGCCAGAGGTAATGAATACCAGTTTGTTATGTGGGTATTCATGATTCACTACATCTTCTGTCAGCAGAGCAAAAAGCTCTTCCTTCTTTCTAGGATCCAGAAGGAAACCAGCAAAGCAAGGTGGTAACTTACCATTGCAGGACACCTTTTTCCGCGCCACTTTACCTCGTTTTTCTTTAGTTGTTGTTTTCAGGCTGTCACAGTTATAAGTGCCCCAAACTATGTCAATTCTGGAACAGTTTGTAAGTTGTCTCTCCGTCCATGGGATGAAAACTGTGTCACTATATTCACCGAAAGTAGATGCACTTTCCTGTGGCAAGTCATGCACTATGGCAGCACCATCACATACTTTGGCATCAACGTGAGATGGTGTTTCTGCTTGGACAGCTGGATCAATGCAATGCAGTAGCTCTGCTTTGTTGCTTGGTAGACGGAGTCTTCCATGCAGGGACGATGCTGCTGGCCATGGGTGGTTTCATGTGTGAAGAATTCATCCAGCTTTGAACTGCGGACATGTGCAGCGATGAATAGCTGACTGAATAGATTGCAGTCATTTTTTATTTCTTGGAATTGTAGTAGTAGTGTCGGGATTAAAATGATACCACCTCCCTCAACTGGCCACCGTTCGGCGATCCGTGGCCCCCACCGCCATCTCAATCCCTGGGGCAGAGGTTGGTGAGACATGTGGTTGGTGTAGGCCTCTAGATGGAGGCCCAGGAATGTTGAGACAGGTGGTCGGTATGCCTCTAGATTGAGGCCCCAGGGATTGAGAGGGCGGTGGGGACCACGGATCGCCGAACGGCGGCCAGTTGAGGGAGGTTGTATCATTTTAATTCCAACACTACTACTAGGCAAATGATACCACCGCCCTCTCAATCCCTGGGGCATAGGTTGCGGGGGCCACCACGGATCGGCGAACGGCTGCCAGGGAGGTAGTATCACACTATTACTACCAGGGTCTGAACGCCCATTTAGAGACAAGCCTCCACAGTGATATATACCACTGATCGCCATCAACCACAGGGCCGGCCTCTCTCTCTCTCTCTCTCTCTCTCTCTCTCTCTCTCTCTCTCTATTCTGTGTAGGCTCAGACAAACATGTAGTCTCCGCCAGAGTCGCATCGGCATGATGGGACCACCCATAGGGGCTTCTATCTACCTTGACAACGCTCACCTGGGAGTAGGCTAAAGTGATTAGCATGTGAACCACGGCAGACTCTGACATGTTCACATGTTACGCAGAGAATCTGGTGCTGAGCAGGGGTCTCCAGCAGACAACCACGGCCTATCCTCTCCACCCCATAGAAGTGGCAGACAGACTTGATCTCTTCACGTAGGTGAAAGTGGTCGTAAATGTTTCTCAGCATGGGGTCGACCCAAGGATTGTACTGGGGGTCATCCCGGAAGTGGGCCCATTTGACATCCAATATCATGGCAGTCTCAGCGCCCTGTGCCACTGCTGTAGACGCCAGCACGAGCAGTATGGTGAGAATCATGGCTATATATGACGAGTTAAACTGAACAGAGTGAACCCCTCGAGAAATATCTGTGCCATATCGAGCCCTGTTGCATCCGGGTCGATAGTGATCTTCATCCCCTCAGGAGCAGGGGCTAGCTGCTTCACTCTGCCACTGGCTAAGAAACGTACCTCTAGGACTGTATGAGTCGTTTGCGGGCTAGTGAATCCGACTCGCTGAAGCAGTTTAACAGTACCCTTGACTTTGGAGACATGTGACACACCATCTACCCGTAGGATGCCCTCCTGGAGGTTAACAGCTTCTTCTCGTCCATCGAATGGACGACGCAGCAGGAGCTTTCCACCTGTAACCCCGATCCGGTGACCCACCCTCGTCAAAGAGATTTCTTCACCTATGTAGGTGAGGAAGGATGATCCCTGATTGTAGAGATTTCGAACTGTCCCATCCTTCTTCACAACAGTGGAGAGGGGAGTAACCTCTATGTCAATGACTGCGGGATGCCTATATAGGTGCAACCATGTTTGCCAGTCACCCCCAGGTCCAGCGCGGTACCACACTTCATTCTTCTCAAATATGAACTGCAGGTTTTTTTTGCCAGGGTCAATAGCAGGCCATCATGGGTCATCGGCGGGGCACTACTCGAATAGGGTTTGACCAGATGAAAGCTGAGGTCGTTATTTAGGGTGTTGATGTCTGCCACCTCTGTATCCGAGAGCTCAATCAATGGCTCAAGGATGTACTTCCTCGTCTGGAAATCGTACCGAAACACGATCTTGTGGCCATCTGTGTTGCGACACAGGCGCTTCGTCAACACATCCTTGAGGTCTGCGAGCAGCTCCACCCCATCACCACCAATGGGGTGGAGGGAGAATGCCTTTGAGTTTGCTTCGTACTGTAGGGCGAATGACTTGCCATCGCTCTCTTCTACCTTGGACGCATCAACTGCGTACACATCTGCCAGGTTAGCAAGACCAGTCGAGTGAGCAAATATGGGTTCCATAGCATGCTATAGGAGGGGTTTAAACAAGACATATAACCATGCCGATTGTCCGACTGCTGCTCTCCGGTGGGGAAAACTTAATCTCACCCTCTCTAGAGGGGAGATGGGTGGTACAGTACTATGTAGAATGTGTAGTTCAGATCGACCGGACGGATACCGGCCGTACCAGCTGAGCTGGGTACGCGCCGCCCGTCCTGGATTCGTTTCCTTAACACGCCCCCCTGGGTAGAGCCATAAGCATATAGAAGCCTATGGGAGAGATAGTGTGTCGAAAAACGGCTAAGTTCATTAAAGCGCATGATGCGCATGCGTGTGCCGAGACACTGTTTGTATGGAGCGCATAGTTATGGCCTACATAGGATGGCGCTTTTAGTGTACCGAGATGGTACCCTGTAATCCTTATTGATTGCCTGTTCCCGTTAAATCAAGACTAGAATTCAACGGGCTTTTCAAATATGTAAACCATTTCAAAATCGGTTGAGAAATGACTGAGTTAAAAAGGGAAAACTCTTCATGATTATCTTCAAAATATTGCCGTGACGTCATAACCACGTGGACGCAAAACTTTTAGAATGTTCTAGAACGTTCTACTGCACTATTATTAGCTACGTGCTGATTGGCTGTTGCTCGAACGATAATTGGATGGAGCCTGCGCCCGTGACGTCACGAGGAGTATAAAAGGAGACGCGATCCAGTGATCGAGAGCATCCTGGTCCAGGGGCCGAACAGGTTGGATCTGTACCAGCTACTAACAAGCGTGACAGACAATACGCATCTTCCTTCACTGTGTGTCGGGTTTTTATCCCGTAGCATGCAGTTCTCCAACCCACCACACTAAAACAATTTTGTAACTCCCCATTTACGGGAGTAATTTGAAACTTCTGATAATTGTTCACGAATATTAACATCTACATTCGGAACACAAATTTGCGGTGAGGCCTTTACGCCCTGAATATGTGAGTATACAGATGTAGAAGCAGGATGTTCTTTGATGGATGACTCGCCAGATCTGCTGGCCATGCCTAAAAGTGGTATTTCAACCTCCGCCGCAATAATGTTGTGTAGGTTCTTTCGACTTTCGACCGCTGCAAGTGAACTCTGCCCAGTGCATCTTCAGAGCTGGCTGACGTACCCAGCACCGTGAAGATTTGTTTTCTATCTTCGTTTGCCTTTGACAACCCCCGCTTGTGATCGGGTTGCTTACACCTTCGATCCGTGCCATCAGTGTACGGGAACTTTCTTCACCACGTAGTACTATCGTATCTTTCACTGACTGCTCATTAGACATTCGATTAGGCTTACAGTTCTGAGTGATGTATCCCTCCCGCCATGAGTGTTCTTGCGCAAGTCTTGTTTGCAGAAAACAGCTTGCGGGAACCAACCTGTGGGAAATTTTCAGCTTCCGGAGAGGGCATCATCTCACGTCGACTATGGATTGATTATCAATTTCAGTAACACGGTAGCCTAACTTGAGAATGACTACCAAGTATTCAAGTAACTATACTTCACAGTTTAATTGTTTCTCTATATAGGCTTTGTTAATTACATTATCCGTAAGAATGGTCCCGATGACTGAAAGGAACCGTAACGGTCTTAGGACCGCTAGTTATAATTTCTGTATTTGTTGATAATTATTCTCATTTTCCTCAATGTGTTGCTAACCGCACTGTAATAGGTTCGTTAACCTGTACTGATATATATATATATATATATATATATATATATATATATATATATATATATATATATATATATATATATATATATATATATATATATATATATATATATATATATATATATATATATATATATCTTGATCATTTGAGACCGTATTGATTGTTCTGGTTAGATTATGTATATATATGGCCAGTGGCCATTCTTTCATATGCTTTGTTTATTCATAGAATATATAGGACTACAGTGCACGTAAAAACACAATACAGCAACACTTATATATGCAACACTTTCTCCCGCCACCAACAATTTTTCACTGAAGTCGCTGTCCGTGCTATAACTCTGTTTAGCCCGGCATGCTACCGACTAAACCGTTTCTATTCAGCTCAATAGGATAGGTTCAAAATGACACCTTCTTCATTACATACTGTGTAATATATTCTTCTCTTCCGGTAGTGCGATAATCTAGCCCCGCACTCTGGTAAGACTCATAAGTAAGATTTTGTGTCTCTTCGTGCTCCACACAGCCTTGTGGCTTCTTAATTGTTTGGATGTCCCTATCCGCACCATGGGCTGATCGGACTCTGGGAAACTGTTGGGGTTTCTGAGCGGTGATGGCCAGGGTGCGGTATCAAACACATTCCCATGTATCTTTGGATACTTAGTGGTTAGCACCTTAAGCCAATGTAGGAAAGCTCTGTGAACACATGTATTAATTATTATTTTATTTAGCGACAATCCTCCTGCACCGCAGTGCAAAACTGGCAACTTGTATATAAACCTAATGACAGGTAAAACGGTTAGCTCCATAATGGTTAGGACCCGGTGACAGGCGATATACGTATTCCCACCGAATTCCATTAAAGTGTCTGGGCATGATAATTAGATCTGCTATGCCCTTGCGGGAAGGACATTTACGGTGGGTATTCATCTCTCTTACCCCCACCAAAACTATAAGAGAAATGGCCTAATAATGCTTCATGAAATGTAACCCATATCTTGTAATGTTTTATGTGGTTACGGGGCGGGATGTCCGGATTCTTATCCTGTTCGGAGATCCTGCTACATAACATGTATGAGCGCTGTCTCTAGTATTGATGTCGTGGGCCATCTGTTCTCCATGACAGCTGTGTGTAATAGCTAGGTAGATATCAGCCAGTTGCGGCCTAAAATTATTCTTGTTCTGAAAACAACTAAAAGGAATTAAGCAAAGCAGAAGGCCCGCAGAAATAAAGCGGCAACTACTAATACAGCAAACCAAGAATTACATAAGATGGTAACAAGGAAATCCATCGGGAATCCCCCATCCCGTCTTCTACCGTACGCACACCTAAAGCCATAATCTCACTAGGTATGGTCTTTTCTTTCTAAAGCATTTTTGATTGAAATATTAGAGTAGGCCCATTTTTGCCTACTATTCTTCTTCTGCTTTAAGCAGTGGCGACACCTTCCTGAGACGGAGGCCCATGTGAGGCACTTGCCTCTCGCAAGGATTCAGTGACGACGGTCTACGCCAGGATAATACTCCTCACCCAAAACTTGCACTAGTAGTAGTTCCTGTGTGAGGCACATCACTTTTCGTCTTCCTTTCAGCTTAGTGCTATAATAACTAATATTAAGTTAAACAGTTTAGTCTCGTGTACCGGAGCCTCCCTTGCGGGGATACCTCTGTGGACCTACGAGTCTGTGTGGTACCTCCAGGAGCACAATGTTTAAAAGTTCATCTACCTGTCTCTATGTCTCGTATTTTCATATGCTCTTACTGTAGTGTTATCTAGCTTATTTATAATTGTTTAGGTAATCTCATTGTATAGACTTATATTTTTAGGTCACCAAATCAAATCCTGCAAGTCCATAGATCACAAAATTGCTATGTACAGGCATACTGGTGACACAAACTCGTGGGATGAGACAGTTGTGTTTAATGTTCGTGACGATGGCCACACGGCCCCACCGGAACGAGTGAGTTCCACCGGCCTTAGGAGCCAGTTTTTGTTTCCCGCAGGGCAGTCTTGTACACGGTCCGTCGCCCCGAGACCAGATGCTAACCAGCACCATCACTCGTCGTGCACTTGCGGAGCGGCGAGTCGACATACTACACCAGAGTGGCCCGAGACTATCCGGTGAGCTACAGGTGGCGCCTGATGTGGGGCTAGAAAAACATCAATAGTAACACACAGCGAAATCTCGCCCACACCATATAGTGAGCTCAATTCAATACCATCTCCATTCAGCGACGACTCCCTCGATCAAGAGGTAGCCTCATACAACGGATTCTTAGCACACATGCTCACCGACTATACCAGAAATTCAGTGGAATCAACAACTCCGCACTATAACCTGTTCTTGCTTGTTGGCGATGGCACCTTTCGAGATGCCTCACAAGCGGGAACAGAGTTCAGAACCATATCGGACATCCGTGACAGGCCAACACCAACAGGGCCAAATCGTGGGCGACTCCGACAAAGACCCGATCACGGGCATATTTACAGCCCTTCAGACTACTATCGTTCACCCATGTCACCTACGGAAACTATATGGCCGGGTGATAATCCGCAAAACAGACAACCTCCCACACCGCCCCCTTCTAGCGAAACGCTGTACTCAAGGGGATCACCGTGGCATTATCGGGAGGAATCGGCACCACCATTTCGCTGGTATATCAGTCATGCAACAGATCACAACCGTCAGCCAACTGCACCACCGCCATATGAGGAACAACAGTTCTCACCTCGGGAGGAACGATCACGCAATCTTCACAGAAATCCGCCTCCAGTCCATAGACCCATGCCGGTCGATGGCTCTACAAATGGGGCGGACTCATTGAATTGGAGTACGCGTGTCCTAGCTCCTCAGCATCAGCATCGATGGGAAACACCGACACTACCACAACCTGCACCACGACCAACCTCAGTACATTCATCAACTTCCCAGATACCCGCACCACTCAGATTTCAGCCACTGCATTCACCCCGAGTTCTTGGCCAAGTCATCCACCCTCCCGAGTTTAGTGGGGAGAATGACTGGACCAATTATAAGATACAGTTCGAAATCATAAGCCGGACTAACTGCTGGGACGATCGACAAATGGGTGAATATCTTGCCGCAAACTTTCCGGAAAAGCCCTCCAAGTTCTTGCGGATCTGGGAACTGATTACACACCCACCTACACACAGTTGGAACGAGCACTGGCGGAGCAATTTAGTGACACAGCCCTCTGAGAAACCAAGCGTCTTCAACTTAAAAATCTCCGACGACGCGTGGGAGAAACTTTTCCTGAGTTAGCTAGACGAATTAGGAGGCTAGTCACCCACGCCTATCCGAGCACCAATACGGAGGGCGTGATTCATTTGCATCTGGACACCTTCATCGATGCATTAAGCTGTGAACCAACCCTGAAAGAAAAACTGTTTCTCGGGGACCATGGGAGTTTGGTCCAATTAACGGCAACCGCAGTTTGCATTTAAAACTTTCTGGAGCGGGAAAAGAATAACTGACGCCAACTCCATCCTATCAACGAGATAGAGGGTGCAGCTATCGCCCTGCCCGCTAGTGCCCCCCCACCACCAGATCATCGACCACGACCAGACAGAGACCACCACCATCGGATGTGCAGAATTCCAGTCAGAATCAAGCGCCTGGAGGAAGGGGCCGTGTCCAGTGAGAAGGGTACAATGGGGCCCCCGGGCGTGGGAACCAGCGAAACAACAACAACGGCAACATGAGAGAGCGGATAGAAAAGATTAACAAAGAAATCTCCGCACTCACTAATTTAGTTACAACAATCAGCACCAACCTCACCACCACCCAGTTTAGGACAGCAAACACCACCAGCACCGCACCACCACCGAACACCTGTTTCGGATGCGGTCAGCCAGGACATTGGAGGGAGCAGTGTCCTAACTGACCTCCCTCTACAACGCCTGCTCCAGACTGTAGCACACCGCAACCAGAGAAACAGTCAAACTCCTAAGGGTACTGAATCACAATGAGCCACTTCGGTGCCCGTATCCATCTCCCGGCACAACTGCGGCTTTCACGCAACAACATTCAGTGGCCACCCATCATCCACAGAAAGAAACTTACACACCGACACCAAAAAGCACGGCTTCACATATGTAAGTGCCTACATTGCCTCCCCACATCCAGTGCAAGGACATCCCCTTCTTTTTCCGCACATGCCAATCCTTCTTTCCTATGTAAAACGACAGTAGTAGGTTGTAGCACCTCCTCTAAAACAACGTTTTTGAAAGCACCACGTCCCGCCACCAAGACACTAGATTCTCGGTGTCCTCTGGTGGTATGCAGAACACCACTCCATCCATCATCATCTTCCGCATCCACAGACAGTAGCGATTCAGGAGAAATGATTCACTCTGCCTCATGGATCTACAAGCGCCGACATAAATGGAGGAACGCACATCCTTGGCATCATCATAGTTTTTTTCTGCGCTTCACCAAAGCATCCTATGAAGCATTGCAGGAAATGGCTTGCACAGATAGAGCTTATCCGTCATCCCGTATACGCCACTGTATACACTAATACCGCCTACACCGAAACAGCAACAACACGGCCACCATTGCTACCCCCAGCTCCGTCATCACCACAGTCTTCAGACCAGCGGTGACGGCGAACTGGCCCTTTCCTCACTCAGCCATCCACAACTTTACAAGAAGCAATACGGAAACAGTCGGCATATATACAGAGTGATGCTGTTCCAACGCCATTATCGTGGACCACATCATTGGAAACTCTTCCGCAGGTACATCGCAAAGTAATATACAAATGTGCCTGTCTGTTTAGTGGTTTTTCCACCAGTGCCACCATCGACACCGGTGCTTCTATCACAGTATTTAACCAGCGCTTATATGATGCCTCCCCTTAAGCAAACAAATATTTACCTACATACGGCTACGGGAGAAGATGTACCCATAGCCGGTGTAGTTAATTTAGTTATCCAAATAGAGAAAATGCAATTCATTCAGAGAGTTGTCATCGCCTCTATCCATAACGACGCCCTACTTTGGCTCTGATTTCCTCAGTTCCAGCGAAGCCATCATACACTGCAGACAACAGGAACTCGACATACACGGCCAACGATTACCTCTCGGACCAGCATCGTCATTGTACGATACGTGTGCGGTAATATTATCAGGTACTGCCACAGTTGAGCTGGGACAGGAACAGATCTTATGGGCCACCGCACCACAGTTAGGAAGCAACACACACATCGCCATGCTGGAACCCGATCCTGATTATATGATTGCCTCACAATGCGCAAGTCCCCGTATAATAGTAGACACTACTAATAAGGAAAAAATACCTTTTGGAGTGTTCAATGGTATCGCAGATCTCATCACTCTGGAACCTGGAGTACGCTGCGACCATTTAGTGGACATAATCTCATTGGAATCACCTGCACTTTCTGACACAACACCGCAAATGACAAATTGATTTACACGAACATTTACACGATTTGTATCTATGTGCCACCGTTGGATTACTGCAATCACAGAAACGAGAAATTCGGAAACTACTACATAAGTATCGCGATAGTTTTTCCTCCGGAGACATGGATCTTGGAGAGACTCATCTTGTACGACACTCCATCGATACAGGCAATAATCGCCCGATATGACAACCGCTACAACGTCTTTCCATTCACAAGGAAGCGCTAGCACACCAACAAGTGAACGACATGTTGCAGACTGGTATTATTGAACCGTCAGCATCTCATTGAGCAGGTATTGACTACCCTGCAATGGGAGATCTGTCTCTGTTACATCGATGACGTAATAGTCTTTGGACCAACGTTTGAGCAAACCTTGATAAATTTGGACACCGTGCTCTTCCGCTTCCGCACGGCCAATTTGAAACTCAAACCGAGGAAATGTCATCTCTTCAGACAGAGCGTCGAGTTCCTGGGACACGTCATATCCGGTGATGGAGTCGCTACACAGCCATCCAAAACTAAGGCAGTAGCAGAGTGGCCTCGGCTCTCTTCAGTTACGGAGACATGAAGTTTCCTTGCCCTATGCCAATACTATCGCCGTTACATCCAACATTTCAGCGAGATTGCTTCACCCCTCAACAAGATCACCGAGAAAGATCGACCATTTGAGTGGATGAGTGAGTGTGAAGGCTCCTTCAGGGCGCTGAAGGGACTCTTGATGACCGCCCCAATTCTTGCTCACCCTAATCCGAACCTCGATTTCATCTTAGACACTGGCGCCTTTGCTATTGGCGCGGTTCTATCTCAGGTCACCGAAGATGGAACAGAGCAGGTGTTGCAGTTCGCGTACTCTGAATAAAGCGGAGAAAAGATATGCACCACCAAGCGAGAACTATTGGCGTTGGTCCATTTCATCAAGCCCTTTTACACTCCGTACACACCATGCCTCGCTATGGTGGCTCAGGAATTAAAAAAATCCAGAGGGCCAGGTAGCGAGATGACAGGAATCCCTGCAGGCCTATGACTTTAACGTTGTTCACCGTCCCGGCAAATTGCATGGAAATCCAGATGCCCTTAGCAGAATTGGCGTGGGGGCTGAACACGGAGAGGCCCCCACCGTGACACAGTCAACACAGCCATCTCCGTAGTTCCCCGAACTGAGGTGCACAGAGTGGAATCCAGAGAAAATCGCATACCACCAAACAACAGACGTGCAGATACGGAATACATACGCATGGGTTCAGGAGGGGGTACGTCCACCTAAGGAATCGGTAACACCTTTATCCACCATGGCAAAATATTATTACCAGCGGTTCGAGGAATGTCGATTAATAAATAATGTTCTATATATTAATAACCGTTTGGTAGTCCCGGAAAGTTATCGTGAACTTATATTGAAACAACTACATGATAATGCCGGGCATCTGGCCATGGAAAGGACTGTTGCCCATATCAAATTGAGATTCCACTGGCTCGGGATTCGCGATAGTGTCAAGGCATGGGTTGCAAAATGCATCCCATGCCAAAAACGCGCTGTTGGCCAACCCCATATCGCACCGTCACAAAGTAAGATGGTTGGTGCACCGTGGGAGTGGGTGGCTATCGACGTGCTCGGACCCTTGAATACGACAGATGATGGAAATAAATACATCCTCGTATTGCAAGATTATTTTATGAAGTGGGTAGAAGCATTTGCTCTGCCGGACCAAGAGGCATTCGCCGTAGCGGAGGTATTGGCCAGCAATGTGTTCGGCTGCTTTGGTATTCCTTATGAGTTGCACTCCAATTAAGGAAGTAATTTTGAGAGCCGGCTCATATCAGAGCTCTGCAAATTATTCCATATCGTCAAAACAAGGACAACTCCATACCACCCCCGGAGTGACGGGGTGGTAGAGAGATTCAACAGAACTCTCGCGGAGATGCTTACCAAGGAAACACGCCTTGATTGTAGAGATTGGGACCTACGGCTCTTGTATGTACTCATGGCTTACCGCACTTCAGAACATTCCAGCACGGGCTACACCCCTGCTCGGTTAATGTTAGGCCGTGAATTAGACTTACCCCTGGATCTGGCCATGCCACGAATAACAGGAGAGAAAAATTCACCATCTCTCTATGTCGAACACTTGCGGCAAAGGATAGAACAACCCCATGAGGTAGTGAGAGAAACCCTATCCACTGCACACTGGCGGCAAAATACATGGCATAGCCGGAGAGTGCATGGAGATCCATATGAAGCAGGAAGAATGGTTTGGGTACGCGATTCACGACGGTCTGCAAACATGCCACGTAAACTGCGTTACCAGTGGAAAGGCCCCTATGTGGTAGTAGGTAAGACATCGGACGTGACCTACCACATCCGTGATTCGGATGGCCTGACCTCAGTCATCCACTTCAATCGACTTAAACCTTGGGTCAGTGACGACCCAGCACCAGAGCTCGGACTGGGGGTTTCTCGTGACACCGGTACCCAGACAGATATTTCTATGGAAATTAGTATTCCCACGGTTAGCGCAGAGCACCGCGGTGCCAGTTCAGTCCCGGTTCTACCAAGCCAGAACGTGGGTGAACAGGCAGCTAATGCTGACGACGTTGACGAGATACGTACTCGCCCTCTCCCTCATCAGCGCAGGTCTACTCGATCTGGGAAGTCGTATCTGAAGAATTTCATGTTTGTTTGGTCCAAGGGACCGGATGGAAAAGTTGTTCGCCCGATCTCTTCCCATTCTCACCCACTTCATGCCATGCCCACCCACCCCCCGCCCCCCCCCCAACCCCTATCATAGAGTTACCACAAGCAGAAGCTGAGGCTGACCCAAGCCATGCTTCCTGTGGGGTGGAACATGTGGTGAATAGCATGGAAGTGAAGAGGCTGGATGAAGCCTTGGCATGTCTAGAACCACAGAACCGTACAACAAGATGTACCCGACCAATTCCAGAAATCGCTAAAACCACACCTCCTCCAAGGGACACACGCACCCATAGTCCCACCACCGCCATCACTCCAATTCGCGTCCCTTATCTACACACGAAGTTCGGACATCACCAGCCCAGTCCATTTCACACTCCACATGTCGTCTGTTGACCGTCAATCTTCAGATATGAAAGAGACTGCTGCAACAGAGGAGGTGGCATCCCGCGCTGCACAGACCAACATTACCCCCTGCGGTGGGCAGGGAAGCAGCCTGTTTAGCAGACTCTCGGCTTGAATTTTCCTGGTGTCTAAAAACTACGACAAGACACCAACCGTCGTGTAATGGGAGATGACCACATCACCCTATCCAACGGCCACCCCAGCCAATTGGCCTACCATACTCCCCCGTGAGCAGTCAGAACATCACACAACAGACAAAACGTCAACACATACAAGAACACACCTGCCTTCAAGACTGGATGCGTCAATTCATCATTGCGCGTACATCACATACTTACTCGGTTATATTCAGCATAATGGAGACATTCAACATCGGCAACAACAGCATTTAGCAGCACCTACCAGTCTTAATTAATTACCGGTAGAGACATAAATATTCCCGCAACAAATTCCTCCCACACAAATTGCGGGAGAAATAATATCTCCCGCAGACTACATCTCCCACAAATAACAACAGACTTGGCATTCACCAGCGTGGAAAACTGGAATGCGCCCACTTCGCTTATAACATTGGCATCATATAGCAGCCCGGATATCCCGACAACAGCATTATCATCAACAGTCAACAGCCAACAAATCTCCTGCACACACCTTCTTATCCAGTTAAGGGAGAACTGATCATATGGATATCAGGAATGCACTACAGCCATCTAGAGTATGCATCATGGGAGGACGTTTGTCCAACGCTCATCCCCTTTCCCTTTTTCCCGACGTCGTACGGCAACAGCTAAACTACATACTTCATCTACACGTAATAACAGTCAATATTATTAAGAGAGCAAGACGCCCGCATTGTCGTCAGTCATGAGTAGGATTTTGCTACCGAAAGGTTGAACACGACAATGGATTGATCAATGTCATGCCAGCATCCAACAGGTCATCTATGCTCTAAAGTAACTCTGTCCCGCCCACGGGCTCGGCCATTACAGAGTGAAATATCCTCAGGGTTCGATAAAGTTGACATTCACACCGCCTCTCCCTCCCCTTCCCACACCTGGCGGCCATAAACACGTCACCTTCACCACAGCGCAAGCACCATCCACAGAGAACCAGTCACGCATATCAGATTCAAATCACCAACATGACAGAAACACAGACACTCAGGTTGACTGTATTCACAATCTCCGAACGGCGGCATTGTAAATTGTAATAACTGTGGCACACATGTTTGCGAGTTGTACTGCAATTTAACCATTATTAAAATGGTACTAATGTGTTTGGTCTAGGCCGGGACGGAGCTAGTTCTACCCATTGAGGAGAATGCTTGGCCAGCCCTCCCGCTCGGAAAACACAGCTATCTTGACAGGATCAGTAACGTTGATCTACCACATGAATAGATCTGTTTAAACCACGCATCAAAATTACTTACAACTTTGCTGTTAAATTTTTCGTTAAGAACACAACTGCTCTACCATGCTACAAATCATTAGCGCACGGGCCAGTAAAGCAGCATCAAAAATCTGACAGTAAAATTACAGAGAGAATTTCTAAAATTCTCTTCCTTGCATTCCAGTCTATAATTGACACGGGCTGAGAACTACCTATTACAGACACCTACCAAGACGCATGTTAAAGAACTCGCGCAAATATGGGACATTATAAAGATCTTGATGTAACATATATATTTCTATCTCTCACTTCTGCAACAGACTACACCTCAGCAACAGGATTTTGGCCATCGCCAAAAACAGCATATACGTTTCCGATCAACCTAGTGCTTTTTAGAGCCACGTGACATTTACTGCTATTTCCAGTAAGTTGGATCAAGGGCTTTAAACAAAAGAGCCGCCCAAAGACGCGACTACCACAGCGTGATGGAGGGGTGGCGAGGGTGAGTCCGGGGGATTACCACTGACGTCACCTGGCTCCCACACCCCCCATTGGGCGCTCCAGCCTAAAATTAAAATAGGCAAGTGTATAAGCATCCAATCTGGAGAACTGCCTCACGCTAATTAAAAGTTGAGGCTCCGCAAAGAAAAAGAGGTACCACGTTTCTGTGTTGATCGAAGGCGTTAAATGTGTGAAATTAAGACAAGTTTAATGAGCCATTCTTCCTATAATTAAAAGTACTACCTTTACACGGGAGGAATTAATCCCATGACGTCCAGGACAGGAAAACGAGGAAACATTCACATAAGAATGACCGAATCACCTATTAAAACTTTTAGGTGTGGTCATCCGCCACCTGTGACGTCAACAAATAGTATAAAAGGAGGAAGCGCGCTCTGAAACTTTGTCTTCCCATCAAAACTGGACACCAGGGAAGAACATAGCATTAGGCTTCTTTCGTGTCGCAAACCAAATTCTGCTGTTTTTCTTCTTATTATTTCATTATTATATTTGGCCTGGAAAGTTATAAACAATGAAGAGATAGGGCATTAGGTTTTGAATAAAGTTCCCGCAACCAACTACCATGCAGGAACAAGATGTCACTCCTTGAAGATATAGCGTTATCGGATTAATCTGAAGAAGAATCGGTACCAGTTCCAAAACGGTTCCCGTGTAACTCGTTGTTAGCTAGTGGAGAGCCATGTACCAGAACTTTCACTAGAAAATCCGACCGCACCCTTTATGTTAATAAGGATCATCTCTTCCAGTCAGCCTTTTGTGTGACGTGGCAGTATCTCTACATTGCTACTCGCTACGGGGTGACACACATGCTCCGTTATCATCACCGTGTGTTGGAAGTGACGTTAGTTCCTGCGGAAGAGAACGAGGATCGTGCTGTTTTAGCCACCCATTTTGAATCTCGGCTCCCGGTCAAAGTTCTCCCGACTGAGAAAATGGCCCGCACAAAGAACACTGCTCGTAGATATCCCATTAGCCATCGTCTTCCTGCGGATACCGTAAGCAACATATCGACAGCCATCCATGAAATCCTGCCCGCAGCCGCATCTGGAAGCGTTACGCCGGTACCAGTCACTTCATCCACACCAGTTCTAAAGCGGAGTAGGAAGTGAAAATCTCCCGCAGAATCCAGTTCGGCAGCACCTGCATTGGTTGTTAGCCATCCCGCTACGGTCACTACACCCGCCACCATAGTGTCTAAAACAGTGTTAGCCAGTCAACCGATTTCGGTAGTAATTATGACACCTGCGGAAATAGACATTCTAAGTTACCCGCTGTCTCCATCTCCACCCGAACTTTCCATAGACGAAGGACCAGGACCATCGCAGCCTGTGACAATTAGTGTAACTCCGACCCGTGTTATTCAGTATCCACCTCCTCGCCTTTCTGACCCAGCACTCAGAAAGGGAACCACGCCGGAACATCCATATGTGGGAAAGAGACGGAACGCCCACACACAGGATATTCAGCCCGTGCCTAATATCACCGCAAGTCGTCTATTAAAGTATGCTAAGTTTCGGAAGATGCTGTCTCCTGCTATATCCACTCCCGCACCATGACCCCAGCCTACGGTACGGCTCACCACCATCACCATGACAGCTACAGCGACCACCACAACAGCTACAACAGCCACCATGACAGCTACCATCACCACAGCATCAGCGATATTGGCAACCACTAGTACCGCCGCTGCTATACGGACAGATATATTAGAACCAGCGGTAATTGTGAGAGACATTATGGACGCGCATATTTCCGCCACCATCACTTCGGATGTTTCGGACAGTGCCAATAATAGTGAAAGCATCTCAGCAATGACAGTTCATCCACTGCGACCCAACACCGTCAGTCGCGGGACGGAGACTCAATGGGGAAATTTCGCTGCAGAGGTGTGATCATATGTAATTCAGCAGAAATAACAATAGGCGATTCGTGGAAATGTATTAATTACTACTTTATTTTTTAAATACTTTTCTTCTTATTATATATGTTAGATCAATTGAATCCCGTCCTTAGGATGACTACGGTTATCCGACACAGCCGCCCACTTCAGTGCCCGGTTGTGTCTCGCACGAAATGAGTACTGCGGACTCCGATGTTGTAAGAACATCGTGTGCGACACAAAAAAAAATTACAACATCCCGCAGTGCAATAACGTCACAATCCCATCATACAGTCTCAGCTACACTGGGGCTGCCTGATAAACCAATTTTTAAGTTATTATTATTATATTTCTTATTTTTCTTATTATTTTTCTTCTTGTCTCAGACGTCAGGATGGATATGGGGCCAGTGAGAGCTGCCTGTTGCGGACCGCCAATAACGGGCCGCAAGTTGATATTTTATATAATGATAATTCTAAGTGATACGTGTTACGTACCTCTTTATTTACCCAGGGTGCACAAGTAATCCGGTGTGATTTAATGAATAAATACCTCGTTAGGGTATGTTACATGGTCTATATATACCTTGTCTTTTTCTTATTATATTTTTATATATATTTACAAACTTAAATTGTGGTACGTTGGAGCTTGGGTGTTCTTCGCGGAGATCATGATTATCCGCACTCAGAGAGAACACCCATGCGACTTATTGTTTAGAATCATCTATTAAAATAAAACAAAACAAAAAAAAGAAAGGCCTGGAAAAATAATTCCAGGTCAAAATTGAAAACTAAAAGTATGCCTCCCCCTCCTCTTGGCACCCCTATGTGCTCTGTCTGTTGAATACGCGTCTAATGCTTCACTAATCCTCTCCGGCCACGCGCCTACCCGGGAAGTTTATAATTCCCACCTAGCATACGTCCGTGCGTCAATCCGTCATGCGCGATCGTTTGCAACGGATGTCAAACTAGGAGGGGTGGTGTAGTTCGGATCGACCGGTCGGATACCGGCCGTACCAGCTGAGCTGGGTATGCGCCGCCCGTCCTGGATTCGTTTCCTGAACACGCCCCTCTGGGTAGAGCCATAAGCATATATAGGCCTATGGGAGAGACAGCGTGTCGAAAAACGACTAAGTTCGTTAAAGTGCATGATGCGCATGCGCGCGCCGAGACGCTATTTGTATGGAGTGTGTAGTTACGACCTAGATAGGATGGCGCTTTTAGTGTACCGAGATGGTACCCTGTAATCCTTATTGATTGCCTGTTCATTAATCAAGACCAGAATTCAACGGGCTTTTCAAATCTGTAAACCATTTCAAAATCGGTTGAGAAATGGCTGAGTTATCCAGGGAAAACTCTCCATGATTATCTTCAAAATATTGCCATGACGTCATAACCACGTGGACGCAAAACTTCTCGAATGTTCTAGAACGTTCGACTGCGCTATTATTAGCTATGCGCTGATTGCCTGTTGCTTGAACGATGATTGGATGGAGCCTGCGCCTGTGACGTCATGGGGAGTATAAAAGGAGACGCGATCCAGTGATCGAGAGCATCCTCGGCAAGGGGCTGAACAGGTTGGATCTGTACCAGCTACTAACAAGCCCGACAGACAACATGCATCTTCCTTCACTATGTGTCAGGTTTTAATCCAGTAGCGTGCATTTCTCCAACCCACCGCACTAAAATAATTTTGTAACTCCCCATTTACGGGAGTAATTTAGAACTTCTGATAATTGTTCACGAATATTAGCATCTACATTCGGAACACAAATTTGCGGTGAGGCCTTCATGGCCTGAATATGTGAGTCTACAGATGTAGAGGCAGGATGTTCTTTGATGGATGACTCGCCAGATCTGCTGGCCATGCCTAAAAGTGGTATTTCAATGTCTGCCGCACTAATATCGTGTAGGTTCTTTCGACTTTCGACCGCAGCAAGTGAACTCTGCCCGGTGCGTCTTCAGAGCAGGCTGACATAGCCAGTAACGTGAAGTTTTGTTTTGTATCTTCGTTTGCCTCTGACAACCCCCGCTTTTGATCGGGTTGTTTACACCTTCCATCCATGCCATCGGTGTATGGGAACTTGCTTCACCACGTAGTACTATTGTATCTTTTACTGACTGCTCATTAGACATTCCATTAGGCTTACAGTTCTGAGCGATGTATCCCTCTCGCCATGAGTGTTCTTGCCGGAGTCTTGTTTGCGGAAAACATACTACACTGGAACGGCCCAACACTGCCCGGTAGGCTACAAATGGGTCCTCTTCGAGGTGCCCCAGCGGGGCACAACATACATACACGCCGATGTGCTACATCAACCTCCGGGCAGTGCACAAAGCAGCTCACTGGTAGAAGTCGGCCGGGACCTGATAGAGTATCTCCCAGGTGCCAACAGCAACCTATGGAAAGCTATCAGTCCTAGCCTTTTCACACCTGTAAATCTTCTGTTTGACAGCCCCTCCATTAACATATATGCCAGCATGGATGGGATATCGGAAGCCCATTTAGAGTTTACACTCTTATTACTCATTGACCTGACATGATATCACACCAGGAATATCTGACCTTTGCCGAGATGATGAAGAGCCAGCTACAGGGTTGCCCCTTCATGACCCCTGCACAGATAACGGCCTTATAAAACAAAGGCTCGCACTGCAACAAGAAGAAGAGCGACTACAGTGGGAGAGCTGGTATTAACAGAACGCGAGCCTTGCAAGGAGGCCAAGGAATAGTGAAGGTTCCTGATACTGGCAAGCCCTCCTGGAGGAGAGTAAGCGGGACGATGAGCCAGATATAGCGGACGATGCAGTGGAGACCGTGGACGAGGATGAGCCTGAGAGTAAGCGGGACGATGTAGTGGCCCCCGCACCTGGCGCTCACAACCTATGCCCCAGGGATTGAGAGGGTGGTGGTATCATTTGCCTAGTAGTAGTGTCGGAATTAAAATGATACAACCTCCCTCAACTGGCAGCCGTTCAGCGATCCGTGGCCCCCACCACCCTCTCAATCCCTGGGGCCTCTATCTAGAGGCATACCAACCACCTGTCTCAACAACCCTGGGCCTCCATCTAGAGGCATACACCAACCACATGTCTCACCAACCTATGCCCCAGGGATTGAGAGGGCGGTGAGGGCTACGGATCGCCGAACAGCGGCCAGTTGAGGAAGGTGGTGTCATTTTAATCCCGACACTACTACTAGCACCAACAGTTCAAGATGCAAGACTTTATCCCAGAACTCAAAGGTTGGGCTGTTACATATCATTTCAACTTTCAAGTCGTTAAAAGGCATATCTCCTGGATTGCACATTGTGTTGAAAGCATCATGTTGTAATTTTGCAAGAGCCATGACAGTTACTTGATGCGCATGCCATGTCCTAGTGAGGTGCGCCACCTTGAGGAAGGAGTCTGCAGTTCCGGCAGTGGCAACACCAGCTTCACTCAGTGCTACACACCACCATGATCCCTCTAAGAGGTCTGCTACTACCCTCCACAATGCCGTCTCTGTGTGTAGACCACCCATTACGACTATATATCTAGACTCACCTATGGTTTGTGGCCAATTCCACTGTGCATATTTTGCCAGAGCGTAAATTGGTTGATCACCAACCAGTACTGCTCTTTGCCCAGGGTTTCGTTGTTGGATGGCAAGTTTAACCATTTCCATCCCATGTTTAACCATAGCCATCGTAGTTGCTTTCTCTTAGAACAGAGGCAATAGAACACTTACCCCAGGTGGATCTGGGTTATCTGGCTGACGATCAGCATGATGAGCAGTCCATGCAATGAAGTCATCTTTCTCAAGTTTGTCTTTATCTAGCAGTCGCATTCTCTGTCCTAACCAGTGGTTCTCTTGTTCAACTGCTGTATTTAACATGTCAGGGGTGTTATCTACAACATGTGCCTCTGGAACAGTTAAAAGATTGGTGTTGCATGCTACAGCTGGAACTATGCGGTAGCTGTCTGGGAGGGAACGGTTTTTAGTGCACACTGGAGGTGGAACTGTGATGGGTGGTCTAGATATTCCAGGATTAGACTGTAGGGAGCTGGAACAAGCTAATAGCTAATACTAGTTCCATGAAAAGACCCTTCAGCTGTTTGTGATGTGGGATTGTGGTCTAAATTATCAAGGGCTCCTGTTATATACACACCCTCGCGGATTTGTGCAGGACATACTAAGTCTTCCTCATTAAACCGTTGACAAACTGCATTTGTGAGCCAGTCTTCCAGTTCTAATACACGCTCATAACTCACACTAACACCAAGTTCATGAAGTTGATTCATGATTTTTTTACATCGGGTTTGCGTGTGTACATTAAGACCTATATATAATGGCAATGGTGGCTCTTTATCCTTGCGATGACGTGGTCTTTCTGCTCCCTTAGCCTTTTGCTTAGAGTTGAACCTGATTCGTTGGCTTATAGTCAGGCATGCACGCGAGTTGCCAGCATTCTGCTCTGTGATATTTGACCCATACAGCAGCATCGAAACCAGAACTTTGAGGGGAATTTGGCATTGAACTCTCTTGACAATCTGTAGTAAAACTACCTGAGAATTTGTGAAATTCTGTCTCAAACATTTCCTTCTGTACGATTTTAGCTACATGTGCCATTGACAGGGCATCTTTATCGAAATTACGCATTTCAAGTGTTTCTTTCAGCAGCACACGGAGACCTTCGTTAAAGACTAGAAGTGTGTTCTTGCCATCTGTTTGTTCCTGGCAGTCATTGGGATAGTGCAACATAAGCCTGTTCTTTAACCGGGTTTTGTTTATTGATTTTTGAAGCCCTAATGATGTAAGCCGATTTTCATACATTTTATGCAAGTCTGCAAATCTGAATATGAAAACACCGTCTTCCAAACTGGTTTCAATGAATGATACAAGTTCAGCAAATACCCTCGACTCGGTCATTTTCTGCTCAGTAAGCGTTAATGGGACTGATTGGCCTCTTTGTATACTTCCGTAGCGATTTCTAAACATATTCATACAATGCATGTGATATTATGCATCAATAGCAACCAAATCATCACCTGCAAGTGTGGCTAAGAGATCTGTGTCTTGCATTTCCGGTGCCTGTTCTCTAAGCGAGGTGTTTAGTTCTAATGTACTACACATATGAAGTACCCCTTCTGTTTGCTTACAGAAGACACACCCATCTGAGTGTTTAGACTCCTCAGAGGGGGGTGGTGCTTTTGATTTTTTTTGTACGATATCATCCCCACACTGTTCAATATTTCTCTTTTTGTCATGTTTTTCTTGAGCTCGCTGCAGTTTTGGACTAGAAAATTTAAGCTGACAATTAAGGTGCCACGTTGCCGTGTTGGCATGGAGGTCATTTGCATTAACGCTTTCAGGAAAACATACATCAACAGGCATTAAATGTAACTTTCTGAAACCTTCTACGTTTTTCATACAATCCTCATATGATTGTAGACCTTTACCGTCTTGTCTGGATGCGGGACATTTTAATATGTCATCGTCAGTTTGTATAAGACATGATAGCAGACGACAATGAGAGAATTGTAATCTAAGCGATAACGCGTTTTCATTTTAAATTGAATAACAGTTTATAAAATTACCCCCGGGCCGTGCATTATTATAAAATCAAATGAATACCGATACTATTGTATGCTTATACATCTCGCAATTGATGTTTCAATTAAATTACGTCAATTTTGTGTTTTAATCTGATTCCATGGCAATCTTAAAAGTGTCTGTAGATCGTTCGTATGTGGAATGACTGCATTAATGTTTTGCTATTTATTTTAATTGCTTGTTTAAATGTTTTCACTCTTTTAGAATTTCACAGCCATTATGAATTTAATTATGTTATGCTGTGCGCTACACTGTGGTTTATTTTCAGACACTTGTTCTTTTCAAACTATAGATAGCTATGCATATCAATAAACACATTTTTAAATTTTATATTGTCCCAATGTACATTTGTACCGAGTTTTAATGGTATGTTACAGCATATTGCGACCATTCCATGAAAAAATATGTAACCTCCACAGTTTGACCTTTGACCTTGACTGTATTGTAACATTGACTTTCAATATTTGGCAACTAACTCTAATTTTTTTTATATATTATACTAAAATACTATACTATGCCAAAATGATGCTTTATTACGTCATCTCACAGCCATTCCCTGCTAAAAGATTTTAAAATTCCACATAATTTTATGTTTGACCTTGACGCCCAGCATGGCTTTGACCTGTAAAAATTGGCATCCCTCTCTAAAAGTGTTTCTTATTATCCTAAAGTACTTCTGTGCCATGTTATATTGGTGCTTTGTTACATAATATCACAGTCATTCCCTGGCAAATATGAAAAACCCATAATTTGACCTTTGACCTTGACCTCAGCATGACCTTGAACTTTAAAATTTGACATCCCGCTCTAAAAAGTTCAGTATTAACCTAAGCTACATCTGTGCCAAATTTGGTGCTTTGTTCCAGCAGGTCACGATATCACTTAAATTTGGACTTAAGCCACTCCACTATTTTCACGGTAACTATGGAGGTGACCTGTTAAATATTTTAGAACGAAAAAGAAATAGCAGACAAATTTAATGAGTATTTTACTAACATTGGTCCTAATTTATCACAAAAAATTCAACCCAGCTCGAACATACATATAAAGGACTTTCTAACAGGTAGTTATCAACACTCTATTTTCCTAAATCCAACAGATACTCACGAAATCTACAAAATACTAATGCAAATTAACACAGCTAAAAGTGCTGGAATCGATAATTTCAAATGGAAAATTTTTAAACACTGTGTAACAGAAATACTAACACCATTGGACCACATCTGTAATCTCTCACTTACACAGGGAGTATTTCCATCAAGATTAAAGGTTCCACGTGTGACACCCATATACAAAGCTAAAGATGTATCTGACTTTACTATTTATCGGCCAGTCTCGGTACTTCCACTTTTCTCAAAACTTTTAGAAAAGCTGTATTTTAGTAGAATTACTAAATATCTAAACAAAAACTCAATCATATATCCTTCTCAATATGGTTTCAGAGAAAAACACTCTACTATGCTTGCCATTGTGGATATGATAGAAAAATTATCAACCTCCCTTGAGAATAATGAACATACGCTAGGTGTATTCTTGGATCTTTCCAAAGCCTTCGATACAATTGATCATACAATTTTACTGCAAAAGCTTGCATACTATGGAATAAGAGGTACTGCATTGAACTGGATACAGAGTTACTTGTCAAACTTTAAGCAGAATATCAAAAAGAAGATTATAGAAACCTACTAGACTCTGGAAAACACTCACCATCATGGCATGCTATTCTCATACTTGCACCCAGTCACCAGAACAAATAATAATAATAATAATAATAATAATAATAATAATAATAATAATAATAATAATAATAATAAGAATATCTGTCATAATGGTAACTACCAAACAACTACATCTACCATCACAGCCTAAAAAAAATAAAAAATAAATTAATACTTTGTCATTGATAATAAGAATATGTAATATAGAATTATTAACTTAAGCAAGATAAGCACACATCCCTCTGTCATGTCTTTCCCTGTAAAAATGTAAATTGTCATACGTCTATTAACTGTTGGACTGCTGGAAGCCAGCGGACAATAATTCCAATTGGCAATGACTCTGGATTGGCTGAGTATTTTAGAAAAATTTGACAGAAAGTTGCTTGTGGCTTAGCCACCGACAACGTTCGGTCAAATTGTTTTAGAGGTACTCAGCATACCCTGAGTTAGGCTCCATGGAAAATGTAGACTGCAGAGGCTTGGCAGCGAGACAGTTAACTATATGTATATATAGGACTATAACATGTTAACCTTATGTATTCAGTATTCTCATGTCCTATATTGTTGTTATATGTTATATGTAGGGGTCCACTCTGCCTTTGGTGGACTACCTGTTGTGAAACTGTAAATGTATATTCTATATCAAAATAAATAATCTTGAACTTGAACTTGAACTTGAACTTGAACTTAATTTGACTGGGTGCTGCTGCTTGTTAAATAGTAAAGTTCTTCAATTCGTACAGCTGAAGGACTTTTCAATGTTCCTGTTGGACATAGCTACGCCAGTCATTACGTATTTTGACTGTGACGTCACCTACCTGGGAACTAATTGATCCTTAGATTATATGACGTCATATGATGTCATAGCCAAATAAGTGCCGTGCATGCTGACACCATAATCTTTACGTCATAAATGATTCTATTTGGCCCGTCTTTAACTCTTAATCGTCCAACACGTTGTAAGAATTGTATGGCTGCTATTTAATAAACACGCTGTTTAATATTTGGAAACTAATTTGATTGGGCGCTGTTGCTGCAGTAAGCAGCAACAGCACCCAGTCAAATTAGTTTCAAAATATTTAACAGGTTACCTGTATAGTTTTCTGGAAATTCATAGTCAAGTATTTCAGGGATCGATCGATCCCAACATGAGCGAGGTGTGGGTGGAGCTTGGATAGATGTGGGCGGGGACTAGCTGAAACTGGTAAGGTCCATTATGCGTCCGTGACGTACTTGTCTAAGTCATTGATTATGTCATTCTACACGTCACGTAGTTGCTTATGACCTCATGTGATGGATGGATAATGTGGAATGGTCCATTCTAGACACAACCAAGTGAATGCGTAGCGCTGAGCGGCCACGAAAAGCGATAATAGGCCTACACGCGCATCCGTCGTTGATTTATATACATACTTTGAACCATGACTTCCCGGAATCCTATTTTCGCGGTAACTGTGGGGTGAGCTGTTGAATAGTTTGGAACTAATTTGACTGGGTGCTGCTGCTTATTAAATAGTAAAGCTCTTCAATTCGTACAGCTGAAGGACTTTTCGATGTTCCTCTTGGACATAACTACGCCAGTCATTACGTATTTTGACTGTGACGTCACCCTACTGGGGAGGGGTGGTGGTGGGGTGGGTGGGGGAGGAACTAATTGATTATAACGGCAAGGCTCTACAATATCTGACCGCTCTTGCTAAATATGTGCTCACTTATTACAAGTGATTAGACTGCTTAGGCTACGTTATACAGCTCATAAATAAGTTAATTTACTTACAAAACATAAACAGAAATTCTGTCTTGTTTTCCAAACATGTTGACTTATTCTTTAGATGTTCTATACCATCGAGTAGGCGGTTTTACAGTACAGCTCATACATGTAAATAAGGCACTATATTTGCAAAGAAAAACAGAAATTCTCCCTTGCTTTGAAAACGTGTTAATTCATTTTTTAGGTATTCTATACCAAACGGTGTTAGGTTTCACGAAAACTGGGAGATAAAAAACTCTAACCATTATCTTTCTACTTTCAAAGGCTATCCCTAGTTGCTTCACGGTCAGTACAAGAAAGATTTGTGTAGATTATGTAAACAATAGTGCTGAAAGTTGTCTACATGTGTGCAGCAACGGTTTACGGCAGCAGTTTCCAAAATGAATACAAGTTATCATATAGTTATTATATGTACATAAATGTTTGGAATTTCAGCGATGTATGCGTTAGGTTTTAGCCCATTTCTGTAATTCTTACCGCCTCTCTCCTTTTCGAAAAAAGGATTTACTTGAGTTTTGGCGGCTATATACATATCTGATCGTCTGCGTCAGATGTCAGTCAGTCAGCGAAGATCCAGCAATCGAGACATCTATCCCATTCCCCATAGTGAGCGTATGCGTAGGAGCGATCGAGCCAAGATATATCCTAAATCTATGGTTCCAATTAAAAATAGAGGCGTGCTCAATCTATCTCGTTAGTTAGCTGTTGGAGACCACAATCCTTACACAATTCTAGACACAACGAGAATATACGCTAGCCGTGAACGGCCACGCAATAATGGACCTTTCCAGTTCTAGCTATGCCCAGCCCGTCTCTAGCTAAGTTCCGCCCACACCTCGACCGCGTTGAGATCGATCGATCTCTGAACTCCCTGACTATCAACCGCCAGAGAACTATACAGGTAAGCTGTTGAATATTTTGAAACTAATTTGACTGGGTGCCGTTGCTGCTTATAACAGAATGTTTATTAAATGGTAATTAATGGTTAATATAACGTGTCGGACTATTAAGCTTTAAAGACGGACCAGCATGTTTATTAAATAGGAGAGATAGAGAGAGAGAGAGAGAGAGAGAGAGAGAGAGAGAGAGAGAGAGAGAGAGAGAGAGAGAGAGAGAGAGAGAGAGAGAGAGAGAGAGAGAGAGAGAGAGAGAGAGAGAGAGAGCGAGAGAGAGAGAGAGAGAGAGATAGAGGAGAGAGAGAGAGAGAGAGAGAGAGAGAGAGAGAGGCTATTGTTGTGCTGTGTTGCAACGTGAAGTTGAATGGACACATTGAAGAAAATATAAGGCTGGCTTAGGGCTCGGGGTCAAGATGTTAATGAACTGAAAATACCAGGTTCGTAAATGGGCCTACTCCTTTCTGACAGATTCAAGAAACAATTCGAACTTCCAAGACTGAATAATAAACTTTAATAAATCTAACTTTACAGTTGTATATATACTTATACTTACAATTATATCAACGAAAATCAATGAGAATTTAGAGGCTTGTGATAATTAGCCTTAAGTTAAATTGCATATAGCGATAGATAAATGCTATATAATCTATTAAAAATTCTTATCTTAAATTCTCTGACAAATCTAACAGTCCAGGATAAGAATGAATTATCATGAGATTCTATTTTTGATTGCTCATTCACTACGACTGTCAGAGTCGATAATGGACCTTTCCGGTTTTAGCTATGCCCCGCCCACCTCTAGCTAGGCTCCACCCACATTTCCCCCATGTTGGGATTGATCGATCCACGAAAGCCCAGGCTATCAATTTCCTGAAAACTATGCAGGTAAGCTGTTGACTATTTTGAAACAAATTTGATTGGGTGCTGTTGTTGTCCATGGCAGCAACAGCGCCCAGTCAAATTAGTTTCAAAATATTCAACAGAATAGTTATTAAATAGTAAAGACTTCGAATTCGTACAACAACGCTTAGCCCGTATTCAATTATGCGTTCGTGACGTGTTTATTTACGTTATTCGCGACGTCATAATGACGTCATTGATTATGGCGCCATTTTCCACGTCACGTAGTTGATTATGACGTCATATAATGGATGGATAAAACTGAAAGGTTCATTGAGCTCAATGCTGATGCTAATTCGGAATCTTTGTGTAACAATAGGATCATCAAGCTCGGTTTTTTGATAATCACCGCACTAGTTTAACACGCGAACGAACGGACAATATCTTAAAGAATATATCAGTATCGTGGCAAACAGAAGTAGTTTATCTGGCAAGTAGGAGTAGACAGTTATCGTTTCTTCATGCTTTGTGATCATCTGCATTTCCGTGAACGTAGTCAACCAGCTGATGTAAATGGAAATCCGGAGTCCACGTCACAGGATATGCTCATATCCACTGAGCGACATAATCCACATGGCAGGGTGAAATGCATTATAGACAATACACAACATTTATTTGTGGGACTAAAGTTCGATTGACTCACTGAAGCGGTCAAATGTATTGTGTATTTCTCGCTCCACTACATGGTCACGATGTAACAAATAACATTAAACACTGAACGGTATATTGATATTCAACAGTTAATCGAATACCCAACTGAGTATATATGTAAGATTTTTAACAATTATAAGTATAAGAACCCCAGTGGAAGATGAGATCATGGATATCTTCAACTGTGACAGTGCGCGAGGATTACTCCCTTTGCGCATTCAAAATAACAAGCAACATAACTCGGTATGCCTGGCCAATTACATCGCATGTTCGTTGAGAATGATTTTGATGATGAATGGATGTTTTCTGCACCTGGAAGAAGTCTAGACTTCTTGCAGCTGCAATCAGTTTACTTGGAACCTCTTCACTGTGTCTAAGCTCATTTAGGATTGTTCGTCTTTCATTTCACAAAACACCTAGCAAGTTGGTATTATGGCGTCCTGTGCGTACGTTATAATATTTGGCACCTAGTTCTGAAATCTCAAATGAGGGTGTATTCTCCGGTATTCTAAGAACATGTTCAGATTTCGGTCATTGCAGATGCGCTATACTAACACACAGTTTGAGATTAGGTTATGTGGTCAGATGCGAACCAAGGTTATGCGATGACAATCATCGAATTTGTTCCAGAAGCCCTTTGGAGATGCCCAGTCTGTTATGCTTGCATAGCATTAGTATGGCATGGGTGCATCTTGGTTTTTCGCAGGAGCCGTAGAGCCACGATTTCATAGCTTCCACAAGGCTGGAGAGTAATGTTTCCTGTTAACATATGATTTGCAATGTTGGTTGGCCAGCAGAAAATTGAGCCCAAGATCCTGCGTTTCTTTGACTTTTCCTCTCCCCGAAGTAAGGTACTCTCACCATTTATCTCCTTTATGTCAGGCGGGTATGTGCGCGTGTGTGTGTGAATTCAGTTTTGGCTTCATTGAGATGTTTTGTGGCTTTCAGCTGTCTTACTGCTATTGAAAGCAATTCACCTTTCCAGAGTACCCACCCATCATATGACGTCATAATGAACTGCGTGATGTGTACAATTACATCATAATGAATGACGTCATTAATGACGTCGATAAGTACGTCACGAACGCATATTTGAAGACGGTCTATGCGTTGGTGTACAAATTGTTTGCTTTTACTATATAATAAATATTCTGTTGAATATTTTGAAACTAATTTGACTGGGCAAATTGACAAAACTATATTCAGGTGCGCTTTCGTTATATTCAGGTAGTGATATGCAGTATACCTTCACACACAGTTGACACGCGGCAGAGTGGGAAGCATCAGCTTGGTCATTAATTGGCTTCAAGTCAAGCGCTCCTAGATTTAGTAAATGCTTTTTCGCAAATAACCCCGATTCATTTCCATTGTTACCGATGGTAGTTTGTTTAATATTGCATGAGATTACCAATACACACCTTTTGTTTCTGTTTCTTTAAATGCGAGAGACATGACTAAATCGCGTGTGCCTGTGCAGTATACCTGCACACAGAGACACGGTCACACTTCATCATCATTTCGAACAAGTACTACAACTGAATAGTGCATGCTCGTGCACATATTTGGATGCCATTGTAGCTTAGCAGAAAAGCATCACGACATGGATATAAATCAAAGTAGGACGCGTAGCTCCAGGCCTTTGTGGCAGGTAGTATTCAGAGATAGAACATGGCATGATAGAGAACTTGCAGGAACAGTTAAAAACCTACCAGTCAGGTCATTTTTTTCCCAAATAGTGTAGAATGGAACAAAGAACCAGACAAAATATGGAATTTAGAAACCTCTCTGAACAAATGTTTGTTCCAAGCTTATTGCTGCATTTAATTATCCTGACGCAATGGCTGCAAAAGGAGATACCACAATAGTAGATTTCTTGCAGCCATTTAATGCTATAATAAGAATAGAAATTACAATTGAAAGACCTAGCCTAACTCTTATAGAGTATGCGGCTGAAATGTCAGCTTGAATTATTCAGTTTAATTTTGTGGGAAAACTGGCATTCGAAGTAAGCCCTTGTCCATGATAGGAATGCCTTTCAGAAATGTTTTCATAAAGAGCATGTATGGCTGTCTTACAACATGGAGCCACTGAAACATTTAACCCATTGAAATGCCACGACATGGAAATAAACTGTCTGACTGCTGAACATCAGCCGACTACATTTTCCATGGAATTTACCTCCGGATCTGCTGAATATGTGGAAACCAATTTGACTGAAAGTTATTGGTGGCTAAGCCACCAACAACTTTCAGCCAAATTGATTTTAAAAAAATTTAGCAGGTTCAAAGATATTGTCCATTGAATTTATCATTTGGTGGCTTGCAGCAGTCAGGCAGTTAGCGATCATATTGCTAAGATACACTCAGATAATATTACTGTAGACAACATTTGAAAATATTCTCGCTATCCGTTCTGGCTGCTATGCCCAGTCAGCGTAAACAAATTGCCATCTAATACGACATTGTGAGTTAACTAAGGTGCGCATAGCTTAACCTTCAGATCTCCTGCAAATTATGAACTATTTATTGGTGCACGAGATCATTAATGATTTGAACCGAAAATGCCGAATTCTCATTTACAATTTAATAAATATTATGTGAATATTTTAAAAATTAATTTGACTGGGAGATATTGCTGCTTATGGCAGCAACGGGTTCCTCTCAAATTATTTTCGAAATATTCAACAGCGTATCTGTACTGTTACTTTGAAATTGAGCCTGGGAATTCAGGGTTCGGTGGATTAGGAGAGCGAAGCAAAATCACTTAATGAAATGACAAACATCAGTGGTGGCTTTCGACTGGTTCGCTATAGTCATGATAGTTATGGTTGTCGCCTAATTGCTGGTCGAACTCACAAATTATTGAATATGATGATTACTGTATTCGGCGGCTGTACTAGTAGGAACATCATACAGGTACAATCAGTCCTTCTTCGCTTTTTCCCACTGTGTCTTGTCCTCAACCGAAATCCTTAGCTTCCTCACGTCCATTCTTGACTTGAGTGTACCGAATCCTGCTTTCCCGAGGTCACCTCGTAGCACGCTTAGCAGATTTTTGCAATGACGTCCTTTCCTGGCTTTGTATTTGCTGGCTTCGAGTAGGGCGAATTCCAAGGCTCTCTGTGTTGGGCGTCTCTCTTGGCATACTTAGCACATGGCCAAACATGGACCATCTTTGGTGGGCGACTTTTACAGACGGCGGCAACGTATTACACATCTTGTATAGTGCATCGTTGGAAATTATGCTGTCTGGCCATCGGTGTCCAGGTGTTTGCGGTGGCAAGCATCGAGTTTGTCTAGAGCTGGCGTTGGAGCTGTTACAGTTATACATCATCAAGGATACGCAGCTTTCGTTGTATAAACGTAGCCTCTTTATCAAGGGCATCTTTGATCTACGTATCTATAGCTTCCAGAAGGACTGGAAAGCTATGTTTCCCATGACGCAGCGTGCAGGAATGTCATCAATACTGCAAAGCAGTGAGCCCAGGATTGTACTTTTCCTCCATGGTTCGCCGCCAGGAAGTGGGTCGTCATTTTCTATAGTTTTATGCTTTGCCGATAGGTATATGAGGGTGAACTCTGTTTTGGATCCATTCATAAAGAGATTCTCAATATTTACTTTGCATGCAGCTATTGGGAGATGTTCGGCAAGGGGTTTCTTTTCCTCGTCTATGAAGTCCACATCGTCGGCATACTCCATCTCTAGTGGCATGCCCAGTATTGACACTGGTGGTTTGGTCTTGTGGAACTTTCCTCCACAGATTTCAATGCGGAAGAAAGGTAGCAGGTGAAAAGCATCGGAGATAGAACATCTCCCTGTGAGGGGCCGATTGATGTCTCAAACTCTACAGACTTCACTGACTTGACTCACACTCTCAGCTTGGTGTCTGCTAGCAGTAGTCCCAATGGTCGTATCTCATCTTCATTGCAACTGGCCTGGCGTAGTACATCTAGGATCTTTGAGCATGTAATTATGTCGAAGGCTCGTCACGTGTCAATACCCATTTTGTGGAAGTCCCAGTGTTTGGACATGACTACCGACACAAGCAGGCGTTGAGTCCATACAATGTCTGTGCAGCTGCGTCCACGTTTGAAGCCACTTTGACATGACCCAATGAAGTAATCGATCTTGTCTCGGATGCGGCATAGAGTAACATTGGATAGGATTTTCCGTATGCTGTTGAGGAGCACAATGGGCCGCAGATTGGCTGGGGGCTAAGGTGGCTTCTTGGGCTTGGGTAGTGCGATAAGGGTGACTTGGCCTACAGCGTCGATGGGAAGTGGTGCATAAAAGCTGAATTGATTAGGTGCGTGATCGGTTTTGAGATAATGTCACTTGCGTATTTAAATAGTCCATTGCTCATGCCATCAGGTCCAGATGCACGTCCATTTTTCCGGGCTTTTAGTGCCTTCTCAACGTCTGCTGTTTTAATTGGTGTTAGTAATTGCCTGGACTCTCCTGAGACCGGGTGCAAGGGCTCATCATCCTTGTCAGTGAACTGTTCCTTGAACCATTCTCGGATCGCCTCGGCTTTTCCCTGATCAGTCCTGATAAAGTGTCCTTCAGATTTGTGTACAGTGAGTGACGGTGTGTAGTCAGTAACTCTAAGGGCTCAGGCTGCCTGAAACATTTTGTGACAGTCATCTATGGCAGTGATTTCATCTGCTAGGGAGTCTGCCTGTTGATCTTTTAAGCGTTCGCTAATGTGGCACAGAATAATATTGCGCACCCGGCGTGGTTTGGTGTGGTCTTCACTTTGGCCACTTTGATAGATGCGCAGCCGTAATGCTTTCTACTCTGCTGACAGTTTTACCACTAGAGGGTCGTCAGTATACCTAGTTTGGTTGTTTTTAAGAGCACCTATGATGCTGGTATCGGATGATTCCATAGATGTCAGTATATTGGTTAGGGCTTCGTTTGGATCGGAGCTGACGTCAATGTTAGCTATCTGCTCCCTGAGGGCTTTTTTATATGACATTTGAGTGTCAGTGTCACTGATGAGCCTGGGTAGGTTGTAGGTGACTCTACCCTCATGCCTGGTATGGTGTTTATATATTAGGTAGAGATCGTTCATCTGAAGGCGTGTAATGACTAGCTTATGGTCAGAATTGAGGTCTGTTCCTCCATACGAACGAGCGTTCCGGAGTAAAGGTTTTGCTTCTGTCTTGCATAGTATGAAGTCTATTTGGTTGAAGACAGCTGTTGCAGCCTTAGAACAATTTGGAGCTTTGCGATCAGTAATGTGTCCAGTCCATGTTGTCCGGTGACGGGATGGGTGCTTGAAAGCCGTATTTGTGACAAATAGGCCATTGGAACTAAGGAATGCCATCAGTGCATCTCCATTGCTGTTGCGTATGCCCTCTCCATAGGATCCCATGCATAAGCCAAATCCTTAACTTTTAACCACAAGTCTGAGTTTACCCAGCTTGGAGTTGAAATCTCCACACACGAACAGTTGCCATCTAGCTGGGATTGTAATGGCGGAGCTCAGTTCTACAAAGAAGGAATCTAATTTTGCCGGATTCTCTTTGGCTTTTTCGGTAGTTGGGCCGTATGCGTTGACAATTCGATACTTAGTGGGGGGGGGGGGTGTTTTCGCGTAGGTATAGCCAGGTCGATGAATGCAACGCGATCACTGACGTATCCAAAACTAATGACATGATCAAAGACCCTTGGTCCGATTACGAAGCCCAAGCCCCGGTATGTGGCCTGTTTTTGCTCCATGAGGACTAGCTTATGGCCTTTCTGTAGTTGCTGCTCTGATTGTTTAACTACTTTAGTCTCTAGAATGCATGCAATTTCGATGTTATAGTGTTCACAGTCTGCACCTAAGGTTTGCCTCTTTGATGTTGCAATTATTGAATAGCTAGTCTGGAAATGGTTTGTCCGATCGGAAACTAGCCAACTCTAACTATATAGTTTGCCTGTCGACCGTAGTTCAATTTGTAAATTATATAGTAAAACGTCTTTGACAACAAAAGTCCCGTCTATGGAATCAAATAGATATTGTCGAATGCTGCACATAGGGACGAGGAAGGTGTGTGTGTTTTGAAAATAATCCAAGTTCTGTGACTCCTTCCATATAGATTGTGACACTAGCATTGGCAATAATGTCAAAATCTATATGGGATAGAGTCATGGAACACGGGCTAGGTAGCGAACTGAGGGATTCGATATGTCGCTCAAGCATATGACGTCATAATCAATTACGACACGAGTAGGCTGATGTCACAATCATAATGACGTATGATAGCTCCGTCATGAAGCTAGAAAAGTGCGTCAAGTGTACGAATGATGATTTAATAAACATTCTGCTGAATATATTGAAACTAATTTGACTGGGAGCTGTTCGAGTCAAATTACTTTCAAAGTATTCAACAGCGTATTTGTGATGCACGGAGTTCAGGGTTAAAAGTATATAGATCGATCCCAACAGCATAGCGTGGCTGGAAACGAAGGGTGTGGGAGGGAGAGAGTATGGTATAACTAGACTCGAATGGATCGCTCTATTAAAGTCTGGTCTTGTATGACGTTGTATCAACAAATGTGGGTGCACTGCCATTAACCTCTGGCGCGTCATAAGCTGGAGGGTTCTTAGGCGCTGCTGGCACTGTAACCGCCGGTATCTCGTTGTCATCTCCCCAATCCTTCGTATTAACGGTGTCATCTTCATATGCAGTGTTATGGTATGCATCTGGTTTCTTCTTTTCCGTAATTACGTCAATCGATACATCCCACGGGTTTTCAGATTCTACGTCGTCTTCGGCGTATTTCTGTAATAATTAAGACACCATATGTTCTAATTCGTAACCAAATTTATGAATTAAAGTTTGTTATTAAATCCAGAAAGATGCGCACCGCACCCGCTTGGGCCGAGACTGTTCGAGACCGCTCGAGATGTCATTATTGTAATAAGCAAACCACCAGCGTTGTACAATCAGATACATACACGTGCGTACACTTAGTTACACACACACGCACGCGCGCGCACGCACATACGTGCGCAAACACACACACACACGCACGCACGCACGTACGCACGCGCGCGCGCCCACACACCCACCCACACACACACACACACCCACCCACCCACCCACCCACCCACCCACCCACACACACACACACACACACACACACACACACACACACACACACGTATGCACGCGTGCACGCACACACATGCGCGAATAAAAGCACACACGCACACTCCGGCATACGCGAATTCGCTCTTTCGTGGTATTCATTCACAAAAGACACGCACGCACCCACATGATTGTGTGCATGAATTAAATAGTAGGCATATTCATTCTTACATCAGTATGGTCAATCCCACAATGCAGTGCTTTGCTTGCACCCTTGCACATCCTCGGCAAACAAGGGAAGAGTATATCGAATATTGGTGTTATTGTGCGACGGTCAACATCCTCGAGTTTGTTGAAACCTATGAGAAGGTATAATAATAATAATAATAATAATAATAATAATAATAATAATAATAATAATAATAATAATAATAATAGCTAGTTTAACCTATAGAGAGAAATTCAAAATTCCCAACAGATTTCCTGCAATTATCTTAGGAATTGAGATTCCTGCGCTTCAGAAAAATAGTGAATCCAATTTTAGCTATGCCCCGCTCATCATTAGCCAAGCTCCATCCACGCTTAAACGTGTTAGATCGATCGATCCCTGAAATCTCTGAATCTCAATTTCCAGAAAACTATAGGCCCTACTGGTAAGCTGTTGAATATTTTGAAACTAAATTTACTGGGTGTTCCAGCACACAGTGAAATTAGTTTCAAAATATTCAACAGAATGTAACATCTCAAATATAATCTAACAGATGTAAAATTATTTTAGAAAAATTGATTAACCTATGCTACAATTTCAAATTTAAATGTACACGTGGTAACTGAAACGCTAGTAGTTAACCCGTGCACATTTAAATTTGAAATTGCAGCAAAAGAGACGATGGATAAGAGGATTTAAAGCTGAATATTCAAACTAAAATGCTTGAAAATAAAATTGTTGAAATTATATACTTTTAGAGGCTTAAATTGTATACCTCAATGCAATGAAACGAAATAAATCTTAACATATGATGATTTCATTCCATATAAATAAATTTCGTAGGTATAGTTGTGAATTTGAATTAGGGACTCGTGCCTCTAATTCACTTTGACAACTTAGCATTTTTTTAATTAAAGGTGCATATTCACAGCAGAAGGGTTCAGAATAAAATTGTTCAAATTATATATTTTTAGAGGCTTAAATTGTCGGCCTAGATGTAATGAAACGAAATAAATCTTAGCATATGATGATTTCATTACGTATAAATTAATATAATTTTTTAAGTTGTCAAATTTAATTAGAGGCACGAGCGCCTAATTCAAATTCGCAACTAGACCTACGAAATTTATTTATATGGAATGAAATCATTATATGTTAAGACTTCTTTCGTTTTATTACATTGAGGTACATCATGCTAAATTTTGCCCTGTAGGTGGGGCTTAGAATACACCTTCCGTATCCTCTGCGTGTCGTAAGAGGCGACTAAAGGAGGTAAGAGTGAGGTAACCCTGACAGAAACCTAGAGTGCTGGAGACGGAGGTTCCAGCCCGCGCGGCGCTCTCTAATAAACCATGGATCCACGCACTTAACGCTTATGATCATGTCGATAGTCACTTACAGGACTGGCGGTATGGTCAGCGAACGAAAAGAAGAAGAAAGAAGAAGAAAGAATTACATTGAGGTACATCATGCTAAATTTCATTTTGAACCATTCTGCTCCGACTATGCACCTTTAATATTTTGAGCATATTTGAATTGGAGGACATTGCAGCCTCAGACAACAATGCCTTCCAAACCAATGGACCGTTCCATTTTTAGCTATGCCCCGCCCATCACTAGCTAAGCTCCACCCACACCTCGCCGTGTTGGGATTGATCGATCCCCGAATGCCCTAGCTATCAATTTCTTGAAAATTATACAGGGAAGCTGTTGAATATTTTGTAACTAATTTGACTGGGTGCTGTTGCTGCCTATGGCAGCAACAGCGCCCAGTCAAATTAGTTTCAAAACATTCAACAAAATATTTATTAAACAGTAAAAGCAAAGAATTTGTACAACAACGCGTAGACCGCCTTCAAATATGCGTTCGTGACGTACTTATCGACGTCATTCATTATGATGTCATTGTACACATCACTCCTTTCATTATGACGTCATATGATGGGTGGGTACTCTGTACTGTAAAAATGAATTATGTTTAACGGCATGCTTTATTTTATTTTGGAAACGTTTTAAGTTATTTCTGAACCGCAACATATCACATCCTAGTTGGCGGTACACGGGCGTGTGTGGCTTTGAAGGTTTGCGTCAATATTTTCTGTTTCAAAATTGAGACAGGTCTCAATTAGGCGTGTTCGGTTACGTGGTTAAATCGAAATTCGCGATTACTGTTCTTAAATCGTGAATTTATATGATTAAAAATTAAATAATCGAATAATCGTGAATAATTTCTATTACATAAAATATTTCAAAACCTGCCGTTTAATTACTCTTATATGATCAGTTACGAAAATTAACATTTTGCTCAGCGAATGCGTGCCCCTTTACAGGTTAAGAAAAGACTATTTTTGAAAATGCATCACTGGAATGACTGACTTGATGCTCTTGGCCTGAAAATTGACATTTCTAAACACCATTGTAGCTTTCATCATTGATGCGCCTTTCTCGTTATGTCTGGGTAATTTGTGCCCAAGCTGGTTAACTCTTTCACGACGAACCCGGCCCAAACCGACTTATGTAGGGGTCTTGAATTTACAGGTCAAGAGAAGGCTATTTTTGAAAATTGACCGCTGGAATGACTGGCTCGGTTACCGAGCCAGCCATTCTAATGGTAAATTTTCAAAAAATAGTCTTCTCTTGGCCTGTAAATGGACATTCAATAAGTAAATATTATAATATTTTGAACAAATTTAGTCATTAGATGGTTAATGTGTCAATCAATGAACGACTATAGTGTCAGTGTAATTGGCCCTGTAGGTGGGGCTTAGAATACACCTTCCGTATCCTCTGCGTGTCGTAAGAGGCGACTAAAGGAGGTAAGGGTGAGGTAACCCTGACAGAAACCTCGAGTGCTGAAGACGGAGGTTCCAGGCCGCACGGCGCACTCTAATAAACCATGGATCCACGCGGTTAACGCTTATGATCATGTCGATAGTCACTTACAGGACTGGCGGTATGATCAGCGAACGAAAAGAAGAAGTGTCATAATCGATTATTGTCTCACCAGTAAAAAAGCTCACGATGAGTCCAACAACAACACACCACAGTACCGCAGTGGCACTGTACCACATGTATGACAACGTATACAGGGGGTAATGCCAGCTCCTTAAATGCAAGAAGTACAAAACAGTTCTATAACTGACTGGGATTAGCGATCTGTGAGTCTGTCACTCAATTATATGACGTCATAATCAATTACATCACGTGAAGCCTGATGTCATAATCATAGTCACGTATTATATATCCGAATGAAGCTCGAAATACCCGTCAAGTGAATAAATTATTTGTCTTTGATAAATTTACAAACTAAAAAAACATGATTCTGTTGAATATTTTGCCGTCGGCAGCAACAGGGAACAGTCAAATCAGTTTTAAAATATTCAACAGCTTACATGTTTAGGTACCTTGGAATTGGGATTTTGGTAATTTAGGGCCCAACGTATATAAATTGTTTCCAACACGCGCACAATGTGGGCGGGGCATGGCTAGAAATGGATCTCCTTATTAACCCTTTGACACTCATATCATCCAAAAAACGGCTTCTGGTCTTGAGAAACGTCCATTTGCAGACCAAGAGAAGACTAATTTGAAAATTTACCACTGGAATGACTGGCTCGATAATTTGAAAAATTTTCAAAAAAAGTCTTCTCTTGGTCTGCAAATGGACATTTTTAAATGGGAAAATTGATTTCTTTTTTAATTTGAGGGTTAAGGAGACTGGTGTGGATATCAGATACAGGGATAATCTGGACCTGAAATAATCTATACAGTGCTCAGAAACGCATACAGATGACAGCCACCAGCAACAAATGGAGGATTCCAGTTTCTCAGTCAATCACATGATGCCATAATCAACTACGTGACGTGTAGGATCACGCTATAATCAATTACGTCATAGTTGACGTGGCTAAATTAAGTTCGTCACGAACGCTTAATTGATGACGGATTAAGCGTTGTTGTACGTATTGTATGTCTTTATTATTTAATAAACAGGCTGTTGAATATTTTGAAACTAGACAAAATTGACTGGACGCTGTTGCATTTTCAAAATATTCAACAGCTTAACTGTATAGTTTTCTGGAACTTGATAGTCATGGAGTTCAGGGATCGATCCCAACACGGGTGAAGTGTGGGTGGAGCTTAGCTAAAGATGGTCGGGGCATGACTAAAACTAGATTCCTCCATTGTTCAAAGATGCAGCTATGTTAATAATTCACCTTTCCAGAGTATCCATCCTCATCTGACCTCTTATGACGTCATAATCAGCTCATCGCGTTTATGATGACGTCACAATCATTACGTCACAAACGGTTCCATATAGACAGTCACCAACTCTCAAACAGTCTGGCACGTTGTATGAATTGTATGTCTCTGTAATTCTTTGCTATTTAATAAACATGCTGTTGAATATTTTGAAACTAATTTGTCTGGGCGCTGTTGCTGCCTTAGGCAGCAACAGCACCCAGTCAAATTAGTTTCAAAATATTCAACAGCTTACCAGTGTAGTCTTTTGGAAATTGATAGTCAGTGCGTTCAGAGATCGATCGATCTCAACGCTAGCGAGGTGTGAGTGGAGCTTAGCTAGAGATGGGCGGGGCATAGCTAAGACCGGATAGGTCCATTCGATAGATGGTATGAATTTTGCTCATAGTAAATCATGCCATTGTAATACTTGTGATAAATTTTTGGTGTTGTTTTATATATAGACCCACTGATCATGCGAGATAATGAATCAAATTGTCACCCAGTTTAGATTAATATGCATGTGCCTGATTTAAGGTTGGCATCTATACTTCTGATCACATCTTATGTTACATTTTTAATCTCTGATCTGTGACCAAATCATTGTACTTCGTGGATAATCTTAAGATGGCGATGCTTTATTTGGATTTCTGTAAATGCCATCAGTGTGTATTATGATCTGGGTCGAGACAAACGTATTCAAGTTGGCAAGAAATGGCAGCGTTGATTATGTATGCGTAAACATTATATGTGCGTCATAGGTCTAACAGTATACGCGAACTACCCCTGATTCTCATACTAAGAGCGATTTCTGATAGTCAGTTTAATACTAAATTCTAATTCAAATTGGCAGATATCGGTGACAAATCTATTTCAGGTATATCTGACTAGACATTGCCATACTCTCAATAGCCCAGAGCTATTTTCCAGAGCATCGTTGTTCATTTGGTAAAGGTTGGCCCTATCTCACAGTGTTGCATTCCAAAGGTTTGAACTAACTTTGATAGGTTGAATGGAATAGAGGTTTATAGAACATTCCCTCTCCCTCCCCCCCCCCCCCCCCTCCCGCCCGCCCGGCCGCCAGCCCGCCCGCCCGGCCGCCCTCCCTCCCGCCCTCCCTCTCTCTCTCTCCTTCTCTCTCTCTCTCTCTCTCCCCCCCCCCCCCCCGACGACGACGACGATGACGAGGAAAAAAATTAAGCGTTGTATACACATGAGCTGTCAAATGTGTATCATGAGCCTTCTTAATGACATATTTTATTGCGACCAGTTATCTCAATGAATCTACATCCTCGATCCACAAAAGGCAGCTGATCTCCTGTGCATGCGGCCTGTACTATTAAGAAGTATTCTTTTCCGAAGAGGGAATGCAGGCACTAAGTATTTAAGATAAATAAATATACAGACACTATCCATGTTAACTCGTTGGGCCCGAAACATATAATATTAAATTGTCAAATTGTTAAATATTATGTTGAAAATATCGAATCGAATTTGATTGTGACGTCAGCTAACAAGTAACGTATTTGATTATGACGCCATATATATTACTGACTGACCGGATCCCTCCATTATAGGCCTGACATGGTTAAGATGTATTCAGAACGCTCATTGTGATAGAGTACAAGGATAACAAGTACACACTGGCATACCTTTCTTCAATTAGAGGTGTGGCAGTCGTGACATTGAAGATGTCAGTGAGATTTACACCATCTCTGTCCGCCTTCAGTGTCCAGTTGCATGCATATACGCTTATTGGGGGTCTCGGAGGGTCTACTGGGGGCTTTTCGATATATTTACCAACTCCGATCCAAAACATCATAATTAGGCTGGAGAATAGACCAGTATATGCTCCCTGAAAACATAAGTGTATATAGAAATACAATGACCGTTCAATTATTCTAAGACAGCTATTCTGTCAGTTAATGAGGCCAGAACAGTGCTATACAACATATATGAGTTTACAAGATCGACACATTCTGACACAGCTATGTTAATAATTCACCTTCCCAGAGTATGACTTTAGACTTAAATAAGTCACGCTCGTTTGTGTCGCACGTATTACTCTAAGTTAGTATTGCGAATTCTAACTCCGATGTCTTTGTTAATGCGTCACGGCTTCCAAGTTTCTGTCATCTACGGTTCCCTTAAAACTTCATGTAAACAATTTAAAACAAGGAACATTTATTTACTGAACTAGTATGATGTTACACAAACAATTTAACTTACTTGGGTTACGTTTATAATTTCCAAGAGCGTCGACTGTCTTCGTTGAGAGGAGCGGAGACCAGGCCCGAACCTAGGACTCACGGGGTGGGTGGGTGACCGGGTAAAGTTTCTGAAATTCTTAATTGAGCCTATCGGAACTGCCAAGTCGCAATTTATAATGACAAAAGTCAGTCTAGTCTCTGTTAACCTTTTCGGAGAGTAAACGCTCTGCGATGCCGATGCTTCACTCTGACATGTATGATTACTGTATTCTGCGACTGTAGTAGTAGAAACATCCTACAGCTGCAATCAGTCCGTCTTCGCTTTTGCCCAGTGTGTCTTGTTCTCAACCGAAATTCTTAGCTTCCTCGGGTCCATTCTTGGCTTGAGTGTACCGAGTCCTGCTTTCTTGAGTTCACCTCATAGCACACTTAGCAGATGTATGCAAGGACGTCCTCTCCTTTGTATTTGCTGGCTCCCAGTAGGGTGAATTCCAAGGCTCTCTGTGCTGGCGTCTCTCCTGACATCCTTAGCACATTGGCTAAACATGGACCAGCTTTGATGGGCGACGTTTACAGACAGCAGCGACGTATTACACATCTTGTATAGTGCATCGTTGGAAATTATGCTGTCTGGCCATCGGTGTCCAGTGATGGTGCGTAGGTCTACGAATCCATAGCTTTCAGAAGGACTGGAAAGCTATGTTCCCCATGAAGCAACGTGCAGCAATGTCAGCAGTACTGCAAAGCAGTGAGCCCAGGATTGTACTTTTCCTCCATGGTTCACCTCCATGAAGTGGATCGTCATTTTCTTTAGCTTCATGCTTTGTAGATAGGAATATGTGGGTGAACTCTGTTTTGGATTCATTCATAAAAAGAGTCTTAATTTTTAGTTTGCTTGCAGCTATTGGGAGAAGTTCGTCAATGGATTTCTTTTCCTCGTCTATGATGTCCACATCGTCAGCTTATTCCATCTCTAGCCGCATGCCCAGTATTGACACTGGGGTTTTGGTCTTATGGAACTATCCCGCATGGATTCCAATGCAGCAGCAAGGTGACAGGTGAAAAGTACTGGGGAGCCGATTGATGTCTCAAACTCTACATACTTCACTGTCTTTACTCGTACTCTCAGCTTGGTGTCTGCAAGGAGTAGTCATCTTCATTGCAACTGGCCTGGCATAGTACATTAGGATCTTTGAACGTTTAATTGTGACGAAGGCTCGTGACATGACAATGTCCATCTTGTGAAAATCCCAGTGTTTGGACATTACTACCGACACAAGCATGCGTTGAGCCCATACCATGTCTGCGCAGCTGCGTCCATGTTTGAAGCTACATTGACATGATCCGTTGAAGTCATCGATCTTGTCTCGGATGCGGCATTGAGTAACATTGGATAGGATTTTCCGTATGCTGTTGAGGAACACAATGGGCCACAGATTGTCTTGGGGTGGGGTGGTGGGGGAGTGGGGGGGGGGGACAGGTGACTTCTTCGGCTTGGATAGTGCGATAAGGGTGCCTTGACATACAGCGTCGATGGGAAGGTGGTGCATAAAAACTGAAATGCTTAGGTGCATGATCGGTAATCGATAATGTCACTTGCATATTTGAATAGTGCATTGCTCATGCCATCAGGTCCAGATGCACGTCCATTTTTTCAGGGCTTTAAGTGCCTTCCCAACTTCCGCTGTTTTAATTGGTGTTGGTAATGGTATGCGGTCTCCTGAGAACGGGTGCAAGGGCTCGTCATCGTGGTCAGTGAACTGTTCCTTGAACCATTCTTGAATTGCCTCGCTTTTTCCCTGGTCAGTCCTGATAAAGTGTCCTTCAGAGTTGTTTACAGTGAGTGGTGGTTTGTAGTCAGTTACTCTAAGGGCTCAGGCTGCCCGAAGTATTTTGTGACAGTCATCCGTGACAGTGATTTCATCTGCTAGGGAGTCCGCTTGTTGAATAGCAAGATCTTTTAAGCGTTCGCTAATGTGGCGCAGAATGTTATTGCGCTCCTGGAGTAGTTTAGTGCGGTCTTCACTTTGCCCACTTTGATAGACGCTTTCAGCTCTGCTGACAGTTTTATTACTAGAGGGTCGTCAGTATACCTAGTTTGGCTGTTTCTAAGAACACCTATCGTGCTGGTAGCTGATGATTTCATAGATTTCAGTATTTCGGGTAGGGCTTCGTTTGGATCGGAGCTGACGTCGATGTTAGCTATCTGCTTCCCGAGGGCCTTTTTGTGTGACATTTGAATGTTAGTGTCGTTGATAAGCTTTTAGGTTGTAGGTGACTCTACCGTCTTGCCTGTTATGGCGGTTACATATTAGGCAGAGATCATTTATCTGAAGACGTGTAATGACTGGCTTATGGTCAGAATTGAGGTCTGTGCTTCCATAGGAACGAGCATTCCGAAATAGAGGGTTTTGCTTCTGTCTTGCATAACATGAAGTCTATTTTGTTGAAGACAGCTGTGGTAGCCTTAGAATCTTTTGGGGCTTTTCGATCAGCAATGTGTCTGGTCCATGTTGTCTGGTGACGGCATGGGTTTTTGAAAGCCATATTTGTGGCAAATAGCCAATTGGAGCTAAAGAATTCCACCCGTGCATCTCCGTTGCTGTTGCGTGTGCCCTCTCCATACGATCCCATACATGAGCCAAGTCCTGAACTTGTGTTTGCAATTCACTATCTCATGGCTCGGTTAAAAGTGATAAACTGCAGCCTTGTACTCATTCATAACATTGTCTTAAGCCATTTGTCATCGCATATATCAATTTAAGAGAACTTAAATCTGAGTGAAAACTTTACAGAATTTTTCCATGCTTTGTCGAACTATCCACCAATAGTTTACAGTAGTCTTATCGGTATGGTCTATCAACCGATAGTTTACCATTGTCTTATTGGTATCTATGCTTTGTCGCTCTCTCCACCGATAGTTTACAGTAATCTTATCGGTACGGTATCTATGCGCGTAGCTTGAAATTACTATATCAAAAATATAGAGAATAACATTGTGTCACTTTTTGGTGGTCTTATGTAAGCGAACTTGTTGCTGTACCTTATATTTGGCCCTGTCCGGAACACGTATCCATCGTCCATCTTTTCAGCCGTTCGCTTTACATCTCACTAGATCGTTCCGGTAATCTTTATTTCCTCATCCACGTGTCCGTTTGATGCCTTCCACGGATGGCCACCCTCTTTTTCCCAGGCGGTGAGTCTCCATTCTAAGGTTTATGTTGTGGCGTTCGCTGGTGGCTTTCTAGGGTTTTCCGGATCCAGGCTCTTTTCTATGTTTGATGATTGGCTCTTGGCAAATTCTCTGCACGAGATCCATACTGCTCACGACAAATGGCCACCGCGTTTGAAGAATGATTCGTAGACATCTGTATCCAGTTTGCTGGACATTGAGGAGTTCACCCTCTAACTTTCTTATCCATATAGAATCTCCGAATGGACCTTTCCAAGTTTATACATCCATCATATGACGTCATAATCAACTACGTAACATGTAGGATGACGTCATATTTAATTATGGCACGAATGACTCGATTTAGTCCGTCTTTAACCCTTAATGGTCCGACACGTTGTACGAATTGTATGTCTTTACCGTGTAATAAATATTCTGTCGAATAGTTTGAAACTAATTTTACTGGGCACTGTTGCTGCCATAGGCAGCAACAGTGCCCAGTCAAATTAGTTTCAAAATATTCAACAGCTAACCTGCTTAGTTTTCTGGAAATTAAGATTCAGAGAGTGCAGGGATCGATTGATCACAACACTGGCAAAGCGTGAGCGGAGCTTAGCTTGTGATGGGCAGGGCATAGTTAAAACTGCATTCCGCCATTGACGTTGCTGTTGAAGATTCGACTGTCTAATGTCTTGGCCAGGCAGTCGATAATGGAAACGGCTTTGTTTAGACAGGTGAATTTCTTCACTTCAGTTAGGTCAGTATTATTTAATAGGCGACCGGTCACTTTAGTAAAATTTCGTGCTCTATATCTGAACACTAGCAAAAGTACACAACCTAAATCAGTTTAAAGGATTGCTTATGTTCTATAAGAATATTCTACATGTGGATCTCTAATCTAGGGGGAAAGATGCGAAATCTGATTTTCTTTCGAATGGTATGTCGAAATGTAATTTTAGTCATACAGATTTACAGTAATCACAGAAAGGTGTTCGCTCATATAAAAATATGTTTACAGTTTCCCGAAATATTTTTGCTACTGAGATATTTTAATTTATTATTGGCCTTGCCATGACATCCACCTATATCAGAGATTTAGATCCGGCACATATTTCTTGATTATGCTTTCATTCTGTTTGTTGATCTTGTTTTGTTGTTGATGCTGTGGACATTTTGTTTCTTTCTCTTACTATTCTTACAATTTACATCCGATCGTGATACAATTTGGGAGGGTTATATTAAGGATAATTCCAAAAGCAAGCTCCCAGACCCCGATTTCCGATTTTCAACCCGCCTGATTTTAGAAGGGCACCCTTCCTTAAATTTCACAATCGCTACTCCTACAAGGTCTGGTCCAAACTCGATGAAACATTACAGGTGTATTCTAGGGAGAGGTATGGACATCGTAACTATGCCGAGTTTTTGTTCCCTCCACGACTGCACATTTTTAGAAGGGCATACCACGCTTACATTTTATGTAGGTACTCCGCCAATAGTTCTCGTCCGATCTTGAAGAATCTTCAGTGAGGTGTTCTAGGGAAAACACCTGGCATCGTTCCAGATTTATTATTCACTCCTTTGGGCGCTGTAGAAAGGGCGCCCAAACCCGAAATTGAGAAAAATGTCCGCTCTTCTATTATTGGTGAACAGGCCTTGCCAAAACTTGAAGGTTTATTTTAGACATGACGATTAACATCGTAACTGAGAGATTATAGATTTCCCTTGTTTTTAGAAGGGTGTCCCACCCATAAATTTAAAAATGGCTACTCCTTCGTTATTAATGAACATATCTCGCCAAATCTTGATAGGCTCATTTTAGACACCTCTTCAGGTCGCAAGTGAGACAAATTCTTGCTCCCCATCTCACACTTTTTAATAGTGTCACTTTTTGGGGGATTTATCTTTAACAAGCATGAAATTTGATACAGTCACTCGTCGATATCGCGTGTCTCATTTATGCCAGTCAGTGGGTTCCTGCGTCCTTCACTGAAACAAGGATAGATCTCTGTACACGGAAAACCATTCTGGTAACATTCACAATCAACGCCGCAGTGGTTTCTTTGGCTGCACATGCATAATCAACATTGTAGTAACCATGCTGCTGCAGGACCTTCACTGAAAAAAACAAGCATTCCATTTTGCTTATGCCAACCATGTCCATCCGATGATTGCAGTTTCCGTTGTGGTATATGCAAAGAGAGCCATTTCTTTGTTTGCCATCTTGCACGCGTAGCACGCTGCACGAAGCTATTTTCACAGGGGATGGGGGGGGGGGCGGGGTTGAGTTTTATTAGAGATGATGGACGCGCATCGACATACGATTGTCATGGTATTGCTGATGTTTTCCTTTGGTGTCATGAAAGTGGTTATTAGCACTCGTGTCCCATCTACTGCATTGTGTCCATCATCATCTGACAAGGCGGAGAGGTCTTGAAAGTAATCAAATCCTTTGTTCACGACAGGTTTTTTTACAATCACAAAGAAGCATGATACATAATCACAGCCCGTCAGCGCATGAGACGCTGGTTGGATTTGACACAAACCATCTCCATAAAACTTCCAAATGTCATGAATCTGGCTGTATCCTCTTCTGTCTGTGGTTGATGTAACGCTACCCGTCTCAATCCACATATCCTCAGTGGCATACATTTTATGCATGCAATAAATGACCAGGACAATTAAATTTGTATCAGGTGTGTTGATTATCACCAGCCCTTTCTCTTCACGGGCCTGAAATATAACATTTGCATTCATGTCATGCAGCAACATACAGGCATCTGCCTCTTCGTGTGTGCAATTAATTCTTCTGCATCTACAGCACAATCACCGGAAACCATTTTACGACCGTTCTATTTACGAACCCCCCAACCATGTACAGCTTGCGCTCTGGATGACCCACATGCATATTATGTTCAGATCCATATTGTACAAGGTATTGACAAACAAACTCTGCCAAGAAGCCTTATTCTTAGGAAAGTTCAAGAATGTTCTCCATTGGGGCATTGCTCTGCCTGCCAGAACCTGATACTGTTTGGTGGATCTCTAGAATCTTGGCGCCTTTTTTCTTAGTCATATCGGTGAAGGTAACGAGGCCTGACTTTGAAATGTGACTGTAAAGGCTGCCATTGCCAACATTTGAATGAGAGTGTTTAAGAAATCCTTGCATTTGGACGTTTCCTGTTTCGGTGGCACTGATCAGATAGTTCTGTACTTCTTTTGTAGCATGCAGTCCCGTAGCGATATTGATTAGAATTCCAACTGGATGACGTTCGACTTTGAATGGATTTGTCATGTTGTTCTGTATCTGTGGAAGCAGGGCTAGCACATATCGTTTATCTTATTCCATCTTAGAAGGATGTGCCTGTTCGTGTGTTGAGTGCTTTTTCATTGCAAAAGCATACACACCAGCAAGTGACGAGTGAGTAACCACCAGAGCATAGCTCCTTCTTTTCTTGTAAGCCCTATTATACTACGCTCGCATTTTCCATGCCTGATTACTGTGGTTTCTGTACCATGTCACTCCAGGGACCATTAAACCGACCATGGCTGTTCTTGACAGCGAAACCCCCTTCCTCGAAGGCAGGGAGAACAGATTATGGAGGACGTTGCATGTCAACCAAATACAAGGATAGCCATCGAACATAATTTACCCGTTGTGTTACAAAAATGTAAGGAAGTATCCTAGAAAGAGAATCCTAATGACCAGACCAGTCCCCTTGCCTTCTGCTCTGATATCTTTAAGCGGCATTGGCACAATAATTAGAAACTAATCCCAGAACTGAAAGGTAGGTGACTTAGTACACCCCATGTTTTCAATTAATTTATGAGTGGCACAATGCATATTGTCGATGTAGTTTCTAATTCCAGAAGTTTGATCTCTACTATTGGTGAGCAGCAGGTCTCAGAGAGTTGCTCACATGTTTTATCTGAGACATGCTTATTATTTTCCTTACACCACTGAAGGAATGCTACCAAAACGTGTGCATCAGTGACTCAAATGTCAGAGTAAGACCTCGAACAGCGCGATGGAAATGTTTTCCTGCTAACATTTGGTCAACAGTACAGGATGCATAGATCCACGATTCTACCAACATGTTCTTAAATCCGGCACCACCCCGCAATGTTCCAATTGCTGCTACATAGCAAGGCGGTGTGTGAAAACCTCCAAGTCGAACGACATGCATGTTGGACTCATCAGGTCTGCTCCATTTTATCTGTTGTGCCAAACCATACAGTTGCTGATACATGATCTGAACAGCACATGCTTACCCACACACACTTACCAGAGTTGTTTGGTCATCTCAGTATACCCCTGCATGGTTGTATGAATAGTCGTTATATCTGCAGGTGGAGAATCACGTATTCACTTGTAAGTGAATTGTCATTGTCATTCATTTAAGAGAGATGAGCATTGAATCCAGCCCAAAATGGATTGCCTGCTCCTGATCCTCTTTGCTCAGACTAGGAATTGGCCATACTTCTCTGGAAACCTGTCGAAGCACAATCATGACAAATCACGAAGTTCGGTCTCTTCTGTTAGCAGGACTTTCTCCATGGGATCTGTGTATTTCGGTGGTTCTGGTCTTTGCTTTGGCTTTTCATACAAAGCCACGTTCGTAGAGTCACTCACTCCTTTCTTCATTTGGAACACATAGAGATTTGCTTCTATTTTTCTGCAATCTTGTCTTCTCTGTTGCATACTGGACTGGCATTGCTTGGTCTTGTAAAACTACTTGTGCAATAGAATGGACTATATTTTTGCCATCCACAGTTTCTGTGTTTCTATCTATATCGGCATCTCCTTCGTGGATCAGAGCTCCTGATTGGTCCCTGCTTATAATTCCTGTTGGAATACACACGCGGGATTGTGCTTTTTGTATTCCATCATGAGCTAGTGTTGTGTTAAAACGTCTCAGCTCATCAATAAGTCCTATTTCACATAATCGTAATGCATCTGTGTTGCGAGTCCGAGATGGAGAGGAGTACGTCTTGCGATTTGCATAAATTACACAATCGGCAAAAGAAAGGGCTCTTATCTTTGTCTTTTCACTCGGACTACATTCATCAGTGACTGCTGTATATGCGCCCTTTTCTATCAAACACAGCATTGATTGATACAATAGTTTGCTACAAAGCTAACAGAGGAATCCAAACTAAGGTCACCGGGCAGTGGGCAGTCGTTTGTTACTCTTATTGTTTCGATTTCCTTACGAGGAATGTCAGCCACATGATGTAGAACCTGCATTTTCCCTGATATGTCTCTTCACTTAGGCATTCATCATCACCAGGATGAACTGTACTGGTGATCGTGTCACTCAGTTTTTTCTCCAAATTCCCAGATACCTTAACAGCATCAAGAAGTGTGATGTCAGCACTCATAACCACACCTTGTCTCTTTTGAGGCTGTATTACAATGACATCGCCATAGCGTTATTTGAGCTTCCAGTAAAGATAATGGGAGTGATAGCTTGTTAGATAGGACATAATAAACATTTTCAGAAGAAATGGCAGTTAAAATACGTTTACTTTTATTAAATCTTCATTGGTGCATTCAATCGAGTTAGAAAATGCTTGTGACTGCCCCTCTTTTCCTTCATCAGCTTCGTCATTTTCGTTTTCATCAAAGCATTGGGAACCTTTGTGTTTATCTTTGATACATCTTTAAATATGGTAACTGCTTAAGTAAGTCAATAAACAATTATCATGGTAAACGGCTTGTGCAGCTATTATATATTCTCCTAGTGTGCTATGAAGCAACACTTCATCACATCGCTGTTCTGCGCTGCTATGGAATGATTCTTCACAAGCTTTGGTCTTCATTTCGTGCAGTGGCACTTTCTTTGATGTTTTTTGACAAACTATACATTTTTCCGAATCAATCATACTATTTTAATTCCGTATCACTATTATTGAAGGGGGTTCTTCTTGTACTACCGCCATCTTTTGTTTTGAATAATGCAATATGTTTGTTTTACTGGTGTAAAAAGAGAAATGGCTGCTGTGATATCCTAATATGGACAAATTGGAATCATTATTCATTATTCTGATAAGCCCAACGTTCTGTCTGTTTTCTGCAGCAACTTGGAAGGTTGAGGCTCCTTTTGACGTACTAGTTAGTAGTCTTTCTTTAGAGACATTTAGACATATAACACATTTCTTATAGTCTGGGTCAAGCCGGATTTCTTTCGGCATTGACAATTAAATGGACTCAGCATATCAGTCATCTAGTAGGGACTATATCTAGGTGCATGTATCAACTGCCAAATTTATCGTGATAAAGATATTAATTATGAGACAAGAGAAAGATCCATTGTTGTAATTCAGTGAAGTAGAACCTCACGCTCCAGGTATGACTTATAAGATTCAATATTTACATCACCGCCCACACACCCCACACAAATTCGAGCTCCACATGTCATATATATTCTTATTATACATACAAAATTATATAAAATGATGTAGGTTGTAAGGTTTTGCCAAAGTTGTAGATTAGGTCGATTTTTACCTGGTCCTGGCCGCGCGCCTATATTGTGATATGCATCTACATGTGGGATATTGAATATATTTGCTGCTGGTGGGCGGATTGGAATTATTGGCAATACTATGTCCGTCTTCCTCTCATTCCGCTGTCCTTGGTGGTGTACTACCTGCTTTGTCCTTCACTAACCTAGGTAGTTTGGCGTCACAATATGTACGCACATTCATTAAATACAGTCGGTACAATCTATTAAAATCTAATGGACATTTATCTCCCTATCTAGAAGGTAATCTCACTTCTCTCTATATATACCATTATTAATTCATTAACAGGCAAAATTGAGACCTTTTGAGAATTGTGAACTTGAAAGATGGTTGTCGTTGTCGTGGTCGTGGTCGTCGTTTAGTACTTACATATGTATTTGCCCATGGGAAGAACATTCCTAACGTGAACAAGCCGAGAATCGGCCCAGCAATCATTCCAAAGAGTTGCAACGCGGCCTGTCAAATAAAATTGTATGACGCAATTACATAGATTACGTTTAGCTATTTGAATCGAAGCATTGTTTACGATCTAAGAAATCATTTACGATTTTATAAATATTCTGTTGAATATTTTGAAACTAATTCGACAGGAAACTGCTCCTGCCTATGGCAGCAACAGGTCACTGTCAAATTAGTATCAAAATATTCAACCGCATATCTGTATAGCTAGATTATGGGAGTTCAGTGTTTAACCCTTTGGTAACAAAACCGGCCAAAACCGGCCTCTGTAGTGGTTTTGAGTAGTGTCCATTTGCAGGCCAAGAGAAGACTATTTTTTAAGTTTTACCACTGAAATGACTGGCTCGGTAACCGAGCCAGTCATTACAGTGGTAAACTTTCAAAAATAATCTTCTCTTGGCCTACAAATGGACATTCAATAAGTAAATATTTTAATTTTCCGAAGAAATTTAGTCATTAAAGAGTTCAAGGGTTAATTACACTTTCAGTTCTACATCCAAGAGACGAAAAATACTTACATACATGTAATATGCCTACATTGCTGAATATCTGGAAGTTGATTTGACTGTAGGATGTTGCTGCCCAGAAGCAACAACTTCAAGTTGAATTATTTATTAGTGTGCGAAGCGCGATGTTTGTTAGAAATACAGTCAAACCTACCTACATAGCGTTCATGGTCAAATGTAGACTTGCGCGATTACGTGATTAAATCGAAGATCGCGATTATTTTTTAAATCGTGAATTCATATGATTAAATATTTAATAATCGAATAATCGTTAATATTTTCTATTGCATAAAATATTTCAAAACCTAACTTTTAACTACATTTTTAATGCGATCGGTCACGAAAAATTACATTTTGCTTAGTGAATGTATGCCAATTTGCAGGGCAAGAGAAGACTATTTTTGAAAATGTATTACTGGAATGCCTGGCTCGAGAATCGAGCCAGGAATTTCAGTGATACATTTTTCAAAAATAGTCTTCTCTTGCCATGTAAATGGACTTTTCTAAACACCATTGCAGATTTCGTCATTGATATTCTTTTGTTGTTATGTCTTGGTAATTTGTATCCAAGCTGATTAATCGAGTAGGCCTAATCGCGATTATTTTTTAATAATCGATCGCGATCACTCAACGCAATAATCGCACAAGCCTAGTCAAATGTAAATTCCTGCACTTTTAAAGACGTTTTAAGACTGTTTTCAAGATTATTTACGATGATCGCAGACATTTTACTATTTTCGCTTTTTAGCCTTTTAAGTTTCGAATGAAGCAAAATGCACATTTTCTCTTGGTAATTATTATTTTATGATGACAATAAGGCGAACATTTGTATGAAGCCCACTGATGTTATGATTATATGTGTTAAGTCATGGTTGGAATTGGCAATGGTCAAGGGGGTAACCGACCATTATATATGGTTTCACTAATGACAGAGTGACCGGCCCTGTGGTTGAGCAGTCAGCCGCGAAGATAAAAAGCGGCTGGCGGGAGAAAGCCGGGAGTCGTCGTCTTTGTCAGCGTTCGTGACAACATGTTTATAGAAAAGAATAAATATGAGATAGTTTTGATGTTAAAAGGAAATGTGTTTGTTTGTTTGTTTGTTTATTGGACAATTCTACTGAGCTAATACCCCGTTATCCATTTCACTGATAACTCCTTTTCACGACATAAACAATCTTGGAAAAATCAGACTCAAGTTTCTTTTTAATAATTAGTGAAATTCGTAATTTGCATTTCTTTGCTAATACGTGCCCTCACATCTAATAGACACTGCGTATACAATATTATTGAAGGATCATATAATTCCGCCTATTAAATTAAAATTGTAATACCTATACCTACCTGCAATGTATCTCCCATCAAGGATGCGATGTATGTTAGTCCAAGACAAACTATGCCCAATACAAATGCTGTGAAAATAATGCATACATGTATATGTGCATTTGACCGTGGAAAGAGAAGACTATCTGCTATTTAGAATGGACCTTTCCAATTTAGCTATGCCCCGCCCATCTCCAGGTAAGCTCCACCCACATCTCGCTCGTGTTGGGATCAATCGTTCTATGAACTTTCTGACTATCTATTTCCAGAAAACTATCCAGATAAGCTATTGAATATTTTGGAACTAATTTGACTGGGTGCTGTATGGCAGCAACAGCGTCCAGTCAAATTAGTTTCAAAATATTCAACAGCATGTTTATTAAATAGTAAAGACATACAATTCGTACAACGTATCGGACTATTAAGAATCAGAATAGAATCATTTATGACGTAATGATTATGACGTCATCCTACATGCTACTTAGCTGATTATGACTTCATATGAGGATACTCTGGAAAGGTGAAATTTCGCGCTAACTATTTCTGAACGAGCTCGATAGGCTGGGCGTCTACATTTAACTATGCTCGGCTTGGATCTAGTCAACTATGCTTAACTATGGTTAACCAGTCTAACTTAACCATAGTTAATTATCTAGTTAACTATAGTCTACTAGCCTCCCTAACTCGATCGTGAAAGGTTAATGCGGAATTTACGCAAAATTCAAAATCGCGGATAGTCTTCGCTTGCTATGGTTAAATGAACATAAGCATAATAATACATACTTCACTACCTTGTGAAATTATGCTTTCCTATGGTATGGCATTGTTCCTAAGGTCTATTCCCTTCTCACTTTATCTCATATTGACACTGTTTAACGTTCCAATGGAAAATCTCGTACCAACTAACTATAGTTAATCGTCCACTGTCCGTCACGGCATAGCCAATGAGCTTCAGTAAGCAAACTCACTCTTTATTTTACCCAGTCGAACATTACATATGATTTGGTTTGATTTCTTTCGTGACATCGGAGTGACTGCACAATGCCATATGACAGAGGTAAGTTACAACATGGCCATCCTTTTCTGCGCAAAGAGACGGGAGATTAGACATAAGTAAAATTTGAACAACTAGCGACCGAAACCCTTTATTTGACGCAATTTAACAGTGGTGCGCATGCAATGGAGCTTTCCAGTTTTGGCTATGCCCCGCCAATGTCTAGCTAACCTCCCCCCACACTTCGCCTGTGCTGGGATCGATCGATCCCTGAACTCCATGACTATCAATGTCCAGAGAACTATACAGGTAAGCTCTTGAATATTTATAAACTAATTTGACTGGGTGCTGTTGCTGCCTATGTCAGCAACAGCGTCCAGTAAAATTAGTTTCAACATGTTCGATAGAATATGTTTATTAAATAGTAAAGACATACAATTCGTCCAATGTGTCGGACTATTAAGCGTCTAAGACGTACTAAATCGAGTCATAGATGCTGTAATTAATAATGACGTCACCCTACACGTCACGTAATTGATTATGACGTCACAAGACGTCATATGATGGATGGATAAACTGGAAAGGTCAATTTCTTGAGATGTCATGAGAAACCAATGACAGATTTGAAACTACAGACAAATGTGTGTACGTTGCTACATGACCAGGGCTGTACCCACTGCCATTTTCTTGTTAGTTTAATTCAATTTCACAACACTTATCCGACTTCGAGCATATAGGTGCGTTAATATTTACATGTGACTTTGGAGACAATGAGGGCATTCTCGTCCGAGATATTTGGTTTTATATGCAGTCTAACCACATCCTGTAAGATGACCGCTGACAGCGAATTCAGGCCAGAAGATATTGTGCTGAAATAAAACAATGTATTTATGGTTTCTTAGCAAATCTTATATAGTCAAACCTGCTCGGTAGTAGATTACCTGCCCTTGGGGACAAAATGAAGTGGTTCGTTAGGGCAGACAATTGTATGACAACATGTTTTTAGGAACCACCAACTTGTGGTCCGCAAACGCTTATATGTTGGTTAGTGACTTGTATAAACCATCTTGGGTCAACAGGACCTCAACGCGCTAAAAATACTACTTGATATATCAGTTAAAGATTTTGCCATGTTCAATATTTTTCACGATATTTTAATTTTAGAAGACCATCTTTGTAAATTTACCACTGAATTTTTTCGCCGGTTCGACCATTAAAGGGATAACGGTACAGAAAATTTAAGTTTTTAAGTGTCTCTCTGCAGACCGAGAGAAGAGTATTTTTTAAAAGTTAT
>CM067372.1:143358111-143370611 GCA_034401795.1 Chaetoderma sp. LZ-2023a
ATAGAAAATCAGGCATCTTTCTTTCTTTATTTATTTTCTTTCTTTCTTTCTTTCTTTCTTTCTTTCTTTCTTTCTTTCTTTCTTTCTTTCTTTCTTTCTTTCTTTCTTTCTTTCTTTCTTTCTTTCTTTCTTTCTTTCTTTCTTTCTTTCTTTCTTTATTATTATTATTATTATTATTATTATTATTATTACTATTATTAATTTAAGAAAGCTATGCACTCTCTCTCTCCCTACCGCCACCCCCCATTCCCTTCCCTCCCTCCCTCACTCACTACGTAGTTGCTACTTACAAAGTATCAAGATTAAATAATCGATTATCCGAGTAAATCGATTATTTTCCAGACATCATAATCGATTATTTATTTCGATAATCGAACAGCCCTAGTTGTTGTATGTCTTTACTATTTAATAAACATAGTGTTGAATATTTTGAAACTAATTTGACTGGGCGCTGTTGCAGTCAAATTAGTTTCAAAATATTAAACAGCTTACTTGTATACTTTTCTGGAAATTGATAGCGATCGATCGATTCCAACACGGGCGAAACGTGGGTGGAGCTTAGGTATAAATGGGCGGGGCAGAGCTAAAACAGGATTCCTCTATCGATTCCCACTCATGCTTATTTAAATGTATTTAATTAAGGAATACTATGTGGCCAGAATACACATGGAAAGAACGTTGGCATGAATGCTTGAGTTATATAAAAGGTAATTATTTTGTATTAGTCATCTCCGGAAATTTAAACGATGTCCAGGTAGATAAATTACATTTAAGTTTAAAAATTAAAATAGCCAGAACATAGGTCAAATTGACCAGAGAAATGAATCAGAAACGACCGGTTCCAAGACAATGCAGAATGGAATTACTATGGGGAGATAATTCGGTATAATGACACATATTTTACCCATGTTTGAATTCTGTTATACCAGGTTAAATAGCAATACATGACCCCTCCCCACATTGACCCAACATGTGACTATGGTTTCTCATGTAAATGGACCAGTTAAGGTGCCGGGCTTACGTTAAGCTACTTGTAATTTTGGTCACTGTTTTGCCAAAAATCAGCTATTCGCCCTATCAACAATGGTAACTATGCCACCCAGTCGCCAATGATGGCCTAACGTCTGATGACGAACGGACACCATGACATGCAATTACGGACGTTTGTTTATTCAGGCTATCCGGATATTAACCTGATCGATTGTCATTTGATCATATAAATGGCATTATGTAGTAAGGGGCCATTGTCAGTTGAAGAAGATTTTTATTAAAATAACATCACATATCATTTCTATGTGTGACATGAAGTATGGTGACCATTTATTACTTAGAGAATTGTGTCATTTTTTCAGGGGTTTTTAACATCGATCATGACATATTCTTTGACCTCAACATTTAAATCTTACGAATTCTGGATTTTTCCACGATTTGTTTTGGTAAGAAAGTAAAATACTTCTTCAAGGTACATATTTCTCAAGACTGGCGCATACTATTTCAATGAAACTCTCTGTTCTATACAATGGGCAAATGTAATCGTCACTAGTTTGAATCTCTTCAAGGTTTTCTTTTCGTAATATTTTTCACATATTCGGGAATCCCTTCCATTTGGCGACCACATATTCCAAGCAATTCCTCATAAGATTTTCAACAAAAGCTTACCTACATCAGTAGGCCTACTTATTATTTAATTTTAAACTTTATTAAATATACTACCAACCATAGATACACTACACTGCCTTGGAAACCCTTCCTAGGCATGCCTATGCAGAGGAGACATATCACGTTTTAGTGGTTTTGTTTACTTTCGGTAATATACATTTACCTGATCAGATGCCGTTATGAGTTCGAAGGATATAGGATCACAGTTCTTGTAGAACGAGTAGATTACAATTCCGATTAAACTGGTTAAGTAGATAATCAGTTCAAGACCAACGAAATTAAGCCACAGAGCTCTGGAAATGTAAAATTTGGCACAAGTGTAAATCAATTTAATGTTGTGTAAATGTATTGATTAGAATTTGAATCTAATGTAACTGTAGGCTATCTACGATATGGAAGTCATAGATCAGATCTATCACGCAAACGCGTTTTCATTAACCACGTTGCACTCATGTTGGCAAAACAACTTTGGCAATGGCCTTGAGAAATGTCCATTTCCAGACCAAGAGAAGACTATTTTTTAAAGTTTACCACCGGAATTACTGGCTCGATAAACGAGCCAGTCATTCCAGTGATAAAATTTCAAAAATAATTTACTCTTGGTCTGCAAATGGACATTTTCTATAAGAAAATTGAAATTTTCTTGAACAATGGTTAATCAACTGACCTCAACTCATGATGTCACGATCAGAAGTTTTAATAAAATTACGTCACGTAAGAGTAGGCCTATCTAAAGGTATATGAAGAAGAAGAAGAAGAAGAAGAAGAAGAAGAGGAAGAAGCAAGATATGGAGAGATCTGATTTGTCACTCAGCGATCTGACGTAAAATCAAAATACGTTACATGTTAGCTGACGTCACAATCTAAGTGATGTAGGTGCGTCACGGCAGTGGCGATGAGAGATCACGAAATGGTGAAATCTAGTTTTAGCTATGCCCGCCCATCTCGCTTTGCCGGTGTTTGGATCGATCGAGCACTGCACTCTCTGAACCTCATTTTACAGAAAACTATACAGCTAAGCGGTTGAATATTTTGAAACTAATTTGACTGGGTGCTGGCGCTGCCTATGGCAGCGACAGCGCACAACACCCAGTTAAATTAGTTTCAAACTATTCAACAGCATGTTTATGAAATAGTAAAAACATACAAGTCGTACAACAACGCTTAATCCGTCATCGACCAAGCGTTCATGACGAACTTAGCTACGCTATTCATGACGTAGTTGATTATGACGCTAGCCTACATGCCACGTTATTCCTTATGACTTCACATGACTGACTGAGAAACTGAAATCCTCCATTGTCTGAATTGTATGTCTTTGGTGATTTTGCAATTTAATAAGTACTATATTGAGTGTTTTTAAAACTAATTTGTCTGTGATCTGTTGGTGTCATATGCAGCAATCGTCTCCAGGCAAATTACTTTCAAAATATACAAAAGCATACCTGTAAAGTTAGTTCTAAATCGGGATTCTACGAATTCATATTTAAAACGTTAACATTTTCTCAAATACGCTTACACAGTGGGCGTAGCTTAGCTAGTAATGGGAGAGGCATAGCTAGAAATGGATCCCTCTATAGCGTGTTATAAACCCAATTTCATGTTTGATTTTCTCAATGTTCAGACTTACATTTGTGCTGTCTTCAGAGTTGGACACGTGAGCGCTCTCTGTACCTGCGCCTGATTAGTGCCATAGATTGCTGTCCAGGTAAAAGCGCCCCCTATAGCTAAGCACCATGCCGTATGGCGGACTGTTGGATCTGGTCGGAAACTAGAAAAAAACAAATGACAAATAAAAACGTGGTTGTTTGATAAGCATACTGTAGAGCACCTGCCATTTCTATGCTTATATTTGTTAACAACATTCTCCAATATGCCACAATCTAATGTTAATCGATTTATTTTATCCAAAACTAAGTTTGGGGAACATTTTTGAAATGTTTTTTAATCCAATTAGATGTATCCTACTACAAATCTGGCATGTCTGCTTGTCAATCGAAATCTTAGTGCCATGGTGTCTGCCCAGTTCTATTTGACGACTATGTGCACTAATATTATAGTCCGTGGGCTGGAGGGGTGCACCTGAATAAACACCCCCCCCCCCCAATAATTGACGAAACTATATTTTTCTAACAGCTTTCGATGCCCTCTTTAAGATTATGTATGTTAACACGTCATAAACTGGGACTCAATATTGTTTTTTCGAAATTGTTTAGAGCAATAAAAGAGCATTCGAAATGTTTTTATTGTTGCTTGTTTTACCTACCAACTATAAATCTACTAACTATATTTGAACTCCTCTTAATTCGTCACTGTCACTATTATCTACCGAGTCTTTTCCTTCATTGTAACTATCTTCGTCAGTGGAACTGTATTCCTGCTCATTCCCTTCCTTTTCACATTCCTTCTCTAGAATATCAGCCAACATAGATGGCAGTATCTTACCATCACACCACTTGGGCTCGAGTCTCTGTTCACTCTATACAGTCCAGCCATTATTCTCAGTGGGTTCAGAGATGTATGGCTTTGGTACGTGGGATCGCTTCCAAATAGCTACCTGATAGTTAACCCTCTTTATGTACTCGCGGAGGAAAACTCTCGGGGGAGGTAAGGTGGATAAGTCAACGTTTTTCTTGGGATTTATATTTTTATCTGCATCACCACATTTTGCTATTGACATTGAGAAACAAAGTGTGTCAACGTTTGTTATGGGAGTAATCTTGTACATTCAGCAGGTGAAATCCTCTAATTGAAGAAAGAGATCCTCTGTGATGTCCCATGACTCACTAATGGTCTGAAAAGCCTCCTGGTATCTTGGTTGCTTCTGTAGGAGTCTGATGGGTGTTTAACTTTGCCTATTCCTCTGAATGCACTCGTTGTATCACATTTGGTGAATGCATGAAGACCCAAAAGGGCAGAACAGTAAAGCGGTGTAAAATTCTTAGCCAATTTTGAAATGTCCAACAGCTTTCTATTGTTTTCAGAACCAGTATCAAATAATATGTGCGTCTTCATGATTTGGGCATAGTACAGGAGAATTAAAAATACATCGCTAGGTGGACTTCTGATACGTACAAAGTCATAGCCCTCTTTTGTTGTATAAGCACAATAGAGAATAACCCTTAATTGTGTCTGTTTCTTCTTGGTCAGATTCTATGGCTTGTGTCTCTGAAATCAGCACTGTGTTGCCATCAGTAGATGTTAATTCATAAGCCTTGCCCTCACAAATAGCAATGACCATCTTATTAAGTAGGTTTGAACTAAATGTATCACACCCCCCCCCCCCCAGACTTTCAGCATCAGCTGCACTAGTTGCTGTTTGTTTTCGTTATTACTAAGGAATTCCCAATTTTCAGGTCTCTTTGTATTTTCACCCTTGATTATACGTTTCTCTCCAGAAGCTATGTGTGTTCATTCCATTGATTTGATAGAATTTTCCTTGTACATGTCCGTACTGAATATTACATTTGATTTCCCTACTGTACCAATATCAAACAATTTCTGACTTATCTGCTTAAATGTTCCTGGCACCTCTTTCATATAATAGAATGTTGCGTTTCGATCTTCAATGTTCCGTGTTTTGTGATCAGATGGCGTGTCTGCATTTGATATTCCCTTGGCTAAGCAGGAAACCCCTTTACTTTTGTCTGTTTTCAGCAGGTACCAATCGGCCGTGCCAATTGATGATGGTACCGGCATAAGTAGATAATATAACAGTTCTACAATATCAAGCTTCTCTGGCTTATTCTGTGATAGTACCAATAACTGTAAGGCAATATTTCCGTGTTGTCTTATTCTATTTCACGATTCTTTTCCCATAGCACTTTTCGTCATGTCAGAAAACGTTTTCAATTTTTGCTTTTTTATTGGTCCAAATAAATCTGTATTCCTTTCCAGTCTCTCTGTTATAAAAGTCTCTAAGGCCAGTTTCCCAATTGACTCAGCAACCATGATATCAGTTTGGATATGGATAGGTGCAGGAGCACCAGACCCACTACGGAACAACTTTTCATTATAATCGAGACTGAAAGGATTCATGAAGCTTTCTACGGACTCCATTACATTTACAGTGGCTGCCTCACTTTTGCATACCTATGAAGGGCGAACATCCCAATGTCTATTGTGCCCATCTGTCTCATCTGTCATATCTGCCATTTGGAGCATTGTTTCCACATATCTTGCTCGTTCATGTGCCGTCTTTCCCCAGCGTCGATGTGCATCATAGTTTTTCAAGATAACATATACGCCAGCCACGCTTCCTCCTGCTCATGCATGCGATGTTGCGTGCTTCATAAATGTCTCCTCTATTGTTTTGTATACTGTCCACAAATTTCCAGGCACAACGGATCTTACAAAACTTATAACACCTAGCTTAATCAGCTCCGTTGCTCCAGGGTGTGATTCTTCTTTGCTTGCCAAGAACACAGAAAAGTAGGTAAGCTACCTTGCATAATTCTGCCCATGAAAACTAAAGAACAGTTCAGCCATTCGATTGAGACATGTTCCGTACAGATAGTAATTGTTTGCCGGTCTTACCTGCATTTAGGAGAGACACAGCACCCAAACATGGCCCATGTAAGATAACCAAAACTGGGCAGTCTTACCTAATTCGCCTTTGCTAACTCGCAGTCGCAAGTCTGAGTAGTCATTTAGCTATGAATGAAATGCTGTATCATTCGACAATAGTTCGAAATTATCTTTGGTTCTTACTTCCAATAATGTGGTTACTTTTACCAATGAATTTGGTGGCAAATTCTCTAATAATCAGACCCTTTCGTAGAATGGTATTTGTAGGGTAGCAATCGTTCAAGACCTTTAGCCATTGCTTTGTGGCAGTAGATTTCCCGACTATAATTCTTACCATACAGCACACATTTAATACATCCGGTAGACATCAGGCCAAATTCTAGTAGAATTTCAGTGAATCCAGATCCACTCATCCTCTTTCCTATATGATTTTCATATAGGCGCACACCAAAGGAAATGTACCAATCATAACTATGTGATCCTTGTAGGAGTATGGACCTTTCCATATGATAGGCTAAGCTTTCATACATACGCCTAGGTCAAAGGTCGTTATGGCATATTTCTACCCAACATCTTCCGATGTCTTTTTGGACATGCTAAGACACTCTTTTTCAGTGGCATATTCTGTTATTGATCAAATGCTTCCTAAATACATCTTACTTCTTTGATTTTTTACTCCTGATGCCGTATTTGTTGCTTGATTAGCATATAAAATCCATCTATATGTAAAGCAATTACTTTACGCAATTTCGATTCGATGATATGCTTACTTCAAGTTTAGTTTACAATGATTACGTTTTTCATCAATTCTCAAAGATTGGCTATGCTGTCAGTTGTCATAGTAACAATATTGTATTAAATGAGTAAACATTTACCCATTATATTTGTCAAATGGTGCTTTTTAATCAATCTTAAGCTGTTAAGACTAGAATGTTCCTTTATCGGTACTTGGTCAGTGATAGCAACATACAGTTGCTTGATTTTAAGCTGTGACGAAAGTTTGTCACCTTTTGACCTATGCCGACCTCATAATGAAACTAATTTGCATGGACACCATATGCAATCGTGGACGGTACTATAAGAAACATTTTGAGTGGTTGATCACCAATCTACAACGATTCTATCAAAATCTACTTAATTAGTTTACAATGAATGCATTTATCATCGATTCTCACAAATTGGCCATGCTATCAGTTGTCATAGTAACAATATTCTATTAAATGAGTAAACTTTTACTCATTATATTTGTCAAATTGTGCCTTTTGATCAATCTTAAGCTGTTAAAACTAGAATGTTCCTTTACTGGTGCTTGGTCAGTTGCTAGATTTTAAGCTGTGGCGGGGATTTGTTACCTTTTGACCTCTGCCGACATCATTATAAAACCAATTTGCAGATAAATCATATACAATCGTAGACGGTAATATAAGCAACATTTTGAGTGGTCGATCACCAATCTACAATGATTCTATCAAAAGATATCTAAGTTTTTAATACCCCTACCCCTTAATACGCCTGCTTCACTGTGGGTATTAGCTCTAATATAACCCATCAAAAATCATATTGAGTCCCAGTTTATCACATGTTAACATACATAATCTTAAAGAGGACATCGAAAGCTGTTAAAAATATAGTTTCGTCAATTAGTGGGGTTGGGGTGAGGTGGGGGGGGGGGCGGGTATCCAAGTGGGCCTTTCCAGCCCATGGACTATTAAGCACAATGAAGTCATTGCGCTCTAGAAAATTGTGAACAGTAATTTAGCGGTGTAAAATCGGATTTAAAAAGTCCCAGTATATTCACTGTGTATTTTGAAGACTGATTTATGCATGCAGACTACATTAACCCTTTAATGGCTAAATATAGTCAAGAAAATTTAAATATATGCCTATTAAATGCTCATTTGACGGCCAGAGAAAGATTATTTTTGGAAATTTACCACTGGAATGACTAGCTCGGTTACCGAGCCAGTTATTCCAATAGTAAATTTTCAAAATATTCTTCCCTATATCCCTAAAAATGGGCATTCAATAAAACCATTGCACATGCCGATTTTGGCCGGTTTCGTAGCGAATGGTTAACTGAATGGATGGCTTTGTGTTTGAAAGGAAAGTAAGTGCACGGATTATTCCAAATATGGACTAACCTAAATTAGCGCATAACTCCGTGATGAAGAATGGCAAGTTTGAAATTTCCGTTAAGCACGCATGCGATTCCATATGTCCCAAGCGAACCACAAACGCAATTTCTAATGCAAACAGTCTCAACCAATTTTGAAAGCACGAGTCAAGTCCTACGTTAGAACGGCGTGCTGGCAGCTAATCACGATCGATAGTTTATTGCAAAAATCCAACATAAGAATACGGCAATACAAGTATAATCGTATAAATAAACAAGATATATAAAGCAACTATAGGCCCTATATAAATAAATAAACACTACTTAATTAAATATATACATATTATACAAAGCAATAGGCAAATCGCGTCCACAACCGAATTAACTACTGCAAAAGATTGATTCATATCGAGTTATGCGCCGAACATTTGCAGCTAAGCCCCGCCCACGTTCGTGCTTGGAACGATTTATGTACTCTGAACCCCGAGGTCACAGAATCCCATTTTTCAAGGTGACTATACAGTTAGGTTGCTGAATATTTTGAAACTAACCAGGCCGGGCGCCATTGCAGCCTACGAGTGCACCAATCCCCAGCCGAACTATCCTCAAAATTCCCAACAGAATGTTCATTAGATAGTGATTAACCATTCAAAGGATCTGTAAACGTGACAGACTTTTAAATGTTTATGGTCGAGTCAAATTCGTCATTCGCTAGGTAATTTGATTGTGACGTCAGCCTACATATGGCGTAATTGATTATGACGTCATATACTTGAGCGACTGTTCGGATCTCACCACGAAAAACAATCACGAATAACATCATTCATCACTGATCTAGTGTTACTATGCAAATGTTTAGCAAAGGTAAATACAATTCGTGAGCCGGCATTATGTCCCAGGCTAATTTAAACAAATGCATGTTAGTGCCCTTGAGAATGTATGGGAGCCAGGCGTCATTCACAACGATATATTGAACAAATTACCCTCTGGAATAGAATCAAAGCCGTATTCCCCCACTACTCTCCTATACCGTTAAATTGCTTCAAATTAACCACGGCTTTGGTGGCTGAATAACGACAACATTGGCATGTAGCTAGAGCGCTGCCTAGGTAGCAATAGGAATGAACAATTTCTATAGTGCAACCATTGAATGTAGATGTATGCGTTTTTAATTATTTACCACATAATAATGTTTGTCTTAGAAAGATGGTACCACTTGCTACGTCATAATCCGCTACTTGACGTGTAGGATGACGTCATAAGCAATGACGCCATGAGTAACGTTGGATAAGTTAGTCATGAACGCATAATTGGTGACGGATTAAGTGGTGTTGTACGAACTGTATGTCTTTACTATTTAATAACCATGTTGTTGAATATTTTGAAACTAATTTGACTGGGCACTGTTGCTGCCATAAGCTGTATAGTTTTCTGGAAATTGATAGTCAAGTAGTCAGGTAGTTCAGTGCCCGATCGATCGATCCCAACACGAGCGAGGTGTGGGTGGAGCCTAGCTAGTGATGACCGGGCATGGCTAAAACTGGAAAAGTTAATTTAAACCTTGACCTCTATTCTTTCCTCCAGCACCCATCCCTTCACCTCGTAGCATTGGCGATGAGGTCACAATACTAGTGAGCACAAATACAGTCCAGTGGGTTTTTGTTTTATCTTTCAAAATAATTCGTAATCATGTTTCTCGGATTTAAGGAACGGAAAAGGGAAATAACAAATGCTGTTTATTGGTAATCTCATGCAATATTAAATAAACTACCATTTGTAAAATTGGAAATGAATCGGGATTATTTGGGGAAAAGCATTTACTAAATCTAGGGGCTTGGTGCTTCTGCGGGGGGGGGGGGGGGGGACGGGGCGGGGCGGTGTCCGGGTTCACGTCACACTGGCGCCACTATTTTCGGTGACTGTCTAGACACATATTTAAGATTTTCTGAGTTCCCTCCAATACGAATGCTCCGTAAACAGATGTAATCACGTTTGTGCTCAGCTCTATTAATACAGAACAACAATAACAAACTAATTTAAATGGGTGCTGTTGCTACCATAGGCAACTGCAGCACATAGTCAAATTAGTTTCATAATACTCAGCAGCATACTTGTATAGTTTTCTGGAAATTTGACAATAAGGGCGTTCGCTGATCGATCGATCCCAACACGGGCGAAGTGTGGGTGGAGCTAAGCTAATATAAAGATGGGTGGGGCATAGCTAAAACTGGATTCCTCCGTTATTTGAGTATTTGGCTTGAAACTCAAGTAACTACTAGATAAGTAGTGTGAATGGATGTGTCAAGGGATATGGGTGAAAATGTGTGTTCCGGTATGCACTAACTGACCTAGATATACATGTCCCATTAATATCAAGCGCAAACCGGCCATATCTAGGTGCAATTTAAAGGCGTGTGCCATATCTTGAGATTCTACACGCATTTTAGGCCAAGTTCGACTTTGAACCATAGTTAGCTATAACTAACTAGATTCCCAGTCGAACTTCAAATAGTTAACTAGCTAATCAACTATAGTCGACCGAGCACCGAACTCGGTTCCAAATGGCTAGTACGAAGCTGCCATAAAATCCAAGATGGTGGATAGGGTTCGCTTGCCACGGTAAAATGCACATAAACATGTTAATATTTGCCTAACCTATGTAAGTGTGAGAAAATTATGATGCCCTACGCTAAATCAATGTTCCCAAGGCCCATTTCCTTCCCGCTTTATAGTATTTGGACGCTTTTTGACATCTTAAAGGACAATAGTGACCTATATTGGTAGCCCATCAAAACAGACGACAGAAATAGTTAATCGAGACTCGTCCCAGGCTCCAAATTTTCTGCGATAGTATCTGTATCTGTATGGTACGTTGTAGGGCCAATACTGGCATAAACACAACGGATGAGAGAATACGCTAAGACCACTTTATACAAATGTTCTGCTGCTAATGATAGATTTAAAACCATCAGCAGTTGGAGCTTGGACACAGTTCTCGCCCAGGTGGTTACAGTCTATCACAGTTCACACGAATAAGGATTGTTTGAAGGGTTCTGTTTTAGATGGTGGAACACAGAAACACTTTGAACTGTTGGTGACTTGGTTGTCGATAATGTTTGATGTTACACAGTCTTCGTATTTTCGTGCTCGAATGCTTCTCCTTGGTCTTTTTGTTGTTAAGAATTCGTGAGGAGGAGTGGCTGGAATTAACCCCTCAACCACCTTGAAAAGGAATGGGATGCAAAGTTGTTTGCACCTGTGCTGCATAGATGTGAGGTTGTGGTCATGTAGCATCTGGGTGACACGTCCTAGGGTTCTGGTTTTGTAGTCGCCGGTGATGAACCCGACTGCTTGGCGTTGTATTCGCTCTAGCCTGTTGATGTCCGTTTTTAGATATGGATCCCAGATAACCGCGCCATACTCGAGTTGTGATCTGACGAGCGCTAGGTATGCTGGGGTTTTTTTGCAGGACACTGGACAGTTTCTGAAATTCCTGCCGAGGAAGCCTAGTGTGGCACTGGCTTTTGCAGTGATGGTGTTAACGTGGGTTGTCCATTTGATGTCATCAGAGAATTGAAGGCCGAGATATGGGTTGCTAGCGACTAGCTTTAAGATGGTGTTGCCGAGGGTGTAGTAGTGCTGTGACAAGTTCAGGACACTTAGGATGTAGCACTTCTTTGCCTTGAACTGCATACCCAATCCAAGGAGTTGAGATCTTGTTGCAGGATGGACTGGTCACGAAGTGATTTAATTTGATGATATAGTAGGCAGTCATCAGCAAAGAGACGAACTTCTTTGATATGACATAGAAACATGAGCGGGCCGAGTACGGTGCCTTGAGGGACACCAGAGATTACAAGTGTTTCCTCTTCAAGAACAACACGCATTGTGCGTTTGGTGACAAAGTTTGTTAGACATTTGTAGATGGATCCTCTGATGCCATACCGCTCAAGTAATTCAATGGGGAGCAAAGTACCAACGAACTATAGTTAACTATTTAGCGTCCGACTGGGCATAGCAACTGCGCATGTTCGGTAAACCAGCAAACTAACTATAGTTAGCGAGTCGAACGTGACTCCAGGGTTATGTACAAATATGTGTATTCCTATATGCACTTAGTGACACTGTGACTTAGATAATTCACCTTCCCAGAGTATCCATCTGTCATATGACGTTATGTGACGTCATAATCAGCTAAGTG
>CM067372.1:143375611-143461253 GCA_034401795.1 Chaetoderma sp. LZ-2023a
CTCTCTACTAGAGAGACCATGACGAACTTTTGGTCGAACGTTGGGCGTAGGGTCCCGAAGAATTGTGATAAATTTGGCGTCAAAGTATCAATGGTCAAGGCTATGATGGCCTAATTAAATGATTATTTTGTCAACCATGCGCATGAAAGACACAATTGTCAGGCATTGTAGACTTAGTGTAAAACATGTACGTCAGTGTGATCTCGGTGTAATCTACTTTCAATCTTCACCCTCAGATACCGAGATTCTATCGTCCTTCTCCATGGAATAAGGAGTCAAGTTGAATTTTACAAAATAGCAACGGAAAACTGTTGTTTCACAATGGCTTGCATTTAGAAATAAAATTTTATTAAATTTTGCACATAAATTTCGTGAGTAAGTTACTAACTTTGCCCTGTAGGTGGGGCTTAGAATACACCTTCCGTCTCCTCTGCATGTCGTAAGAGGCGACTAAAGGAGGTAAGGGTGAGGTAACCCTGACAGAAACCTCGAGTGCTGAAGACGGAGGTTCCAGGCCGCACGACGCACTCTAATAAACCATGGATCCACGCACTTAACGCTTATGATCATGTCGATAGTCACTTACAGGACTGGCGGTATGATCAGCGAACGAAAAGAAGAAGAAGAAGTTACTAACTAATACAGCTTATCTTCACATTATGACTACAGAGGACACCTTCACGCCAGTGTCCTCCGCAAGTACCAACTTACCTGGGTAACTAACGTAATCAAGGTTTGCGAGCTGATAACAGCATTCAGAGGCAACTCTTATTATGTCTAACCTCCTTTTTCAAAAAAGAATGTAGCCTATTCGGCATCCTCAGTCGTCACAATGACAAACTGAGATCTACTATTACCATTCCAGCCAGATGGCAATTGTTTGTGTATGGAGACATTAATTCCAAAATAGGCAAACTCAGCCAAGCAGACAAGGACGCAGGACTCATCATATGCATGGGGTCATATGCTATGGGCAAACGTAACAGAAATGGAAATGCGCTGGCCTCATTCATCAGTGCACACGACCACATAGCCACAACCACTACCTTCAAAGTCAAACACCCAGGTTGTCACCGAACAACATGGACAGGACACATCATAGACCATAGAGCAGAAGCAGGCTCCAAGACCACAGCAGCTGTCTTCAACCAATTTGATTATGTAATGTTTAAAAACCGTGCAAATCCACTACTTCGGGACTCCCGTTCATATAGAGGCACAGCCTTCAACTCAGACCACAGTTTAGTGGTCACTTGCCTTCAGATGAAGCATATTTGCCTGCTGCATACGCATCATGCCAAACAACGTGGCAAAGACACATTTGATTTAGAAAGGCTCGCCAATGACACCACCACCAACTGTCACGCAAGAGCACCGTAGAGAAAAAGATAACAACCATTGCCATAAATTCAACTCCAAATGAGGCTTTATTCAGAGTGCTCAAATACTCTGAAGCATCAGCGACCAATGTAATAGGAGGTGTTAAGAATAACATCAAAGCTGGACGTAACACCGCAGCCCCATTCATTGCAAACCTGTTCGAACACCAGAAGGCACTACGGCTCTATGAAAGGGGTCAGGACAACGACACAAATCTACTCCGAGAAAATAATGCCATACTTCGCCAGTGAACGAATGAAAGAACTCGGTACCCTACAAGTTTTTGACAGATGACAACACAGCCACAGACGATTGTCGTAGAATAGTTGCATCATCATCATCGTCGTCGTCTTCTTCTTTTCGTCGCCGACGACGTCGTCGTCGTCGTCGTCGTCGGTCATCGCCGTCGCCGTCGTCGTCGTTGCCGTCGTCAGTTACAATGCCAATAAGGTCATGCGATCTGATATGCCCCTCAAGTATCTAACATAATAATAAAATACGTTACGTGTTAGTCGACGTCACATTCAAAATGCCCTCCGTCGCGAATATTTAAGGGCCTGTCACAAAAGTGTATGAATTATTTGTCAAAACAGTTGAATTCAAATGTAGGTTCTGAGAATTCAGATTTTAACTTTTATCATCGATTCCAGCACGCGTAAAAGGTGGACAGAGCTTAGCTGGAAATGGGCGGGATATAGGGGAACTGCCGATCGAATACCATGAACAGATGAGCCAAAAATCTATCTCCTTGACAGGCTTGGCAGCCCATGCCTTGTATATGTATATATTTGTGGCTCAGCTGTTCTTGGTATTCGATCGGTGACAGTTTTGCAAATTAGACAATGATACATTTTCGGAAATATCTGACTTTCCGAATTAGATAAATTAAAACAGTCGTTATGACTCGAAGATCGAGTAAATTGTATGCTTATAAGACAGAAATAAACAAGAGAACGGGAAGATTTATTACGTCTTGCTTTAGCGCGCACGCATTCTCGAGAAAGCGCACACGCGTGCACCCCTGTATGTGTACATAGGGGCCTACATATTTGCTCTTGTACCCACACATAACTCAATGTGCAAACAATTTCACCTTTCCAGAGTATCGCCTATCAATCTGACGTCATAATCAGCTAAGCGGCGTGTAGTATGAGGTCATAATCACTACGTCATAAATGATTCTATATAGCCTGTCTTTAACTCTTAATAGTACGACACGCTGTACGAATGGTATGTCTCTACTATTTAATAAACATGCTGTTGAATATTTTGAAACTAATTTGACTGGACGCTGTTGTTGCTGTTAGCTAGAGGCGGGCGGGGAATGCCTAAAAATGGAAAGGTCCGTTGTCAATGAGAATATATTCCTCAGCGGATCTAGTTTGAATCGTTTCTCCAAGGACACCTCGCATTGAATTCGTGTTTTGTAAAGCTCCCACCCCACCACACCCCACTCCCGTGAAACTGAGCTATATTTGATCAATTCTACAAATAGCGTTCATATAGGCCGTGCTAGGAGAAGGGCAGTTTACGTATTTGTATACATCTGAAGAAACGTATGACACAAACATTCCTCAAATTGCCTAAACGATCCACCGGCGTGACTATACATATTAATTAGAATAAATAAATACTCTCATTTTAACTCGTTCAAACCCGAATCTCAAATTTAAAGGTGCATATTCACAGCAGAATGGTTCAAAATAAAATTGTTTAAATTAAATAATTTTAGAGGATTAAATTGTGTGCCTGGGTCTAATGAAACGAAATAAATCTTAGCATATGATGATTTCATTACGTATAATTGAATATAATTTTTTTAAGTTGTCAGATCGAATTAGAGTCCCTAATTTAAATTCACAACTAAACCTACAAAATTTATTTATATGGAATGAAGGCATCATGTTATGATTTATTTCGTTTCATTTCATTGACGTACACAAATTAAACCTCTAAACGTACATAGTGTCAACAATTTTATTTTCACCCATTATGGTGTGAACACGCACCTTCAAGGCAGCCATACAGATGTACGGTTGAAAATTTAAAATCTAATGGAAGAATCCAGTTTTAGCTATGCCCCGCCCATCTCTATCTAAGCTCCACCCACGCTTTGCCCGTTTTGGGATCAATTGATCCCTGAACTCGACGAACCTCAATTTCCAGACAACCATAGAGGTAAGCTATTGAATATTTTGAAACTAATTTGACTGTGTTCTGTTGGTGTCTATAATACTCAACAACATGTTTATTAAATAGTAAAGATATACAATTCGTACAACAACGCTTAGTCCGTCATCAATTAAGCGTTCGTGACGGACGAACTTTGCTACGTTTTGATTATGACGTCATTCCACATGTCACGTAGTTGATTATGACGTTATATGATTGATGGATAAACTGGAAAGGTCCATTTCACGAATGATGCCGCTATAGGTAAACTTGTTGCAAAATATTGAGAATACGGAATACTTCTGATTTCGCTGATGGAACCAAACACTCTTCTTTAATGAGTGTTCAAGCCGCTCATAACTTTCCCGCCACATTGTATTCTTATTGAGGTAATTGAGTCTTGTAATGGATGAATCCAGTTTCTCTATCAATCATATGCCGTCATTATCAACAACGTCACATGTAGGCGGAGGTCATAATCAATTACGTCATGAACGACGTGATTTAGTCCGTCATAAAAGCATTATAATCCGTCAGGTTGTGTGTCTTTACTATTTAATAAACATGCTGTTGAATATTTTGAAACTAATTTGACTGGACGCTGTTGCTGCCATAGGCAGCAACAACGTCCAGTCAAATTAGTTTCAAAATCCGTACTTATCTAGTAGTTACTTGAGTTTCAAGCCAAAGCCTCAAATAACGGGGAATCCAGTTTTACCTATGCCCCGCCCATCTTTATATTAGCTAAGCTCCACCCACACTTCTCCCGTGTTGAGATCGTTCGATCCGTGAACTCCCTGATTATCAAATTTTCAGAAAACTATACATGTATGCTGCTGAAAATTACGTATATTGAAGCAACAGCACCCATTTAAATTAGTTTCAACATATTCAACAGCTTATCTGTATAGCTGTCTGGAAATTGATAATCACGGAGTTCACGGATCGATTGATCCACACGCCGGCGAACTGTAGGTGGAGCGGGAGATGGACGGGGCATAGCTAAATCTGGATTCCTTAATAGCCCGCGTAATAAGCTATGTTTAGGAATGGAAGAAAAATTATCCAACTAACCATAGACAGCAGCAGCACACCCAGACAAATTATTTTCAAAATATTCAACAGCTTATCAGTATAGTTTTCTGGAAATTGAGAGTGCTGGAATCGATTTATCCCACCACGGGCAACGTGTGGGTGGAGCTTAACTAGAGATGGGCGGGGCATGGCTAAAACTAGATTCCTCCAATGAGCTGCATTGATTATTGCAAATAGGTCAAGTAAATATTTGACTTGTTGACAGGATGAAGACCATTTAAGTTGCGAAAGCCATGTCGAAAATTAACAAGTTAGTCTTAAAAGACCCTTTTGAATCCTGTTATGATCATCAACAGACACGGCTATCGCTATTTTTATTCTCTGCGCCCAGTCCAGTCGATACACACGATACAACAAGTTGCGTTCAACGACAGTACACAAAAGTCAATAAGTTGGAAACAACAATTTGGGTGAAAAAAGCGCTATACACACGGGCCAACTTCTTGCGTATAACTTGTTGGTTGAAAAGGTTGAATTGAAATAGGACACTGTTCTATTCTTTCCAGCCAACATTTTATTGCACACAACATGCTGTAAGCGTGCATATACGCTCCAACTTGTTGAATGCAGCTTGTTGGCTCGTGTGTTCACATTTACGTTATGTTATATGCAACTTGTTGTACCGCGTTCATCGAGATTTGCTCTCCCTCTCACCCCTTTAACAGTCATATCAGCCAAAAACGTCATCTGTAGTGGTCTTGAGAAATGTCAATTTGCAGACCAAGAGAAGACTGTTTGTGAAATTTTACCACTGGAATGACTGGCTCGATAACCGAGCCAGTGATTCCAGTGGTAAATTTTCAAAATTTGTCTTCTCTTGGTTTGAAAATGGGCATTTTCTATGAGAAAATTGAGATTTTCTTTAAAAGATTCTCGGGTTAAATGGTTTTACGGTTGTATAGGGACGGAAGAACATCATAATCACTCTTCATGACGAATTGAACTTTCAAGAGATCACTTCCCCAAATGCAATCCCATACAATAGGGCATGATCTGACTCCTTCCCACCTCATCCAGCCTTATTGCTTGCCCATTCAGGTATACTTGATACACTCGACCCCTAACACTAACTGAACTGAACTGAACTGAACTGAACTGAACTGACCCATGTCATACATGCATGGCATATGGGAAAACAAATAGTACATCTTATAGTATTTCATTATTATTTACGATTATTATAGTCATATGCGAAGACCGCCATATCCACTGATAACTATCTTATCCAAGTCCATGGATGAAGGCAATATAGATCTGCGACAACTGGCGGCATATTACATTATACATGCGTTTCATTGGTTCCTATACTCATATCACGCAATCAAGCGGGGGGGGGGGGGGGGGGGGTTTGATAACATTCCATATTTGTTCGTTGAATACATTACAATTATATAGCAACGTGGTGGCGACCATGCATGTCGTATTTATATGGGCTTGGACAGGACTACATTTCGCCATGAATTTAACGCAGTATCTAAGACAGTAATTTGAGTAAGCTCTAAGTAGACATGAAGCGCTTCAAACCTGCGCGCTTTGCTATTAATAGAGATCAATCTCTAACTATGATCCGCACATTCCTAGCTAAACTCCGCCCATGCTTTGCCAGCGTTTATATACATTGAACCCTGAATTCCCAGAATCCCAATTTCAGGTGTACACAAGTCAGCTGTTGAATATTTTTGAACTAATTTGACTGAGCGTTGATGCTGCCACAGAAACAACTCCCCCATCAGAATGCTAAGTAAATAGTAAATCCATCAAAGACATACAATTCTGCGACGGGCATTTAAATATTCACGACGAAGCTAGATACGGCATTCATTACGCATTTTGATTTTGAAGTCAGCTTACATGTGACGTGATTGATTATGACGTCATATATTTGAGTGACAGATCGAATCCATCAATGTCCACTCCATTTCTGATCTTACTATGACCTGCTTCTCTAAGCCTCTCATCGCTGGAGTTACCCAGCAAGATCTGTGTTCTTACTTTGGTTAGCTTTGTTCTCTCTACTACCAATTTGTGCGTCATCCAAAGCTTTGAGTGTACACACTTGTTCAATAGAGGAATCCAGTTTTAGCTATGCCCCGGCCATATCTAACTAAGCCCCACCCACACTTCGCCCGTGTTGGGATCGATCGATCCCTGAACTCCCTGACTATCAATGTCCAGAAAACTATACAGGTAAGCTCAACCCCCAATAGTCATGATTTATCAAGGAAATATACATTTCTTTTAGATGAATTTTCAGGCCAAGAGAAGACTATTTTTGTACATTTACGCCTGGAAGTGACAGAAATCGATTTCTGTTGTCCCGCTTTTGGATATTTCTCAAGGCCACTGCAGACGCGTTTTCTGGCCTGGTTGATCATTAATTTGTTAATGTCAAGAAAATTCAGATTTTGTTTAGGTGCATATTCACACCAAAATCCTTGAAAATAAATGTTAAAATTGTATACGTTAACAGCCTTAAATTGTGTGCCTCGATGGAATGAAACGAAATAAATCTGTACATATGATGATTTCATTCCGCGTAAATAAATTTCGTATTTTTAGTTGTGAATTTGAAATAAAAGCACGAGTCCCTAATTCAAATTCACAGCTTAAAAATTATATTAATTTATACGTAATGAAATCATCATATGTTAAGATTCATTTCGTTTCATTTCATCTAGACCCACACCCTAAGCCTCTAAAAGCATACAATTTAAACTTTTATTTTCAGTCATTTTGCTGTGAATATGCACCTTTATTAACCGGTGTCAATTTGTAAGGTAAGAGAACATTATTTCTTTGAAAATGTACTACTGGAAACATTGGCTCAGTTACCTAGCCAATCATTCGTGGTAAATTTTCAAATATAGTCTGTTGCTGACCGCCGATGTACATTCCTGAAAACTACTGCAGATGTGGGCTTAGGCTTGTGCGATTATTGCGTTGAGTGATCGCGATCGATTATTAAAAAATAATCGTGATTGCTCGATTAATCAGCTTGGATACAAATTACCAAGACATAGCAACAACAGAATATCAATGACGAAAATTGCAATGGTGTTTAGAAAAGTCCATTTGCAGGACAAGAGAAGAGTATTTTTGGAAATGTATCACTGGAATGCCTGGCTCGATTCTCGAGCCAGCCATTCCAGTAATACATTTTCAAAAATAGTCTTCTCTTGTCCTGCAAATGGGCGTACATTCACTAAGCAAAATGCCATTTTTCATGACCGATCCCATTGAAATGCAATTGAAAGTTAGGTTTTGAAATATTTAATGCAATAGAAAATATTTATGATTATTCGACTATTTAATTTTTAATCATTTAAATTCAAGATTTAAAACATAATCGCGATTTTCGATTTAATCACGTAATGGCGCAAGCCTATGTGGGCTTGAACTGCTATACCATTATCCAGCTAAGAAGACAGAAGGGGGTGGGCGGAGGGGGGGGGGGATTGGGGTGGTTGTAAATCATTTAAATTGAATGCCTTACCTCATACACACTCGTGACCTTCAAGCGGTAAAACACAGGAACATAGACATGCGCGGCGAAGAAAATCATGATGATGTAGGATATTGAAATATACCAGTACATTGTACCATAGTTGTACATCTCTGCGGGTGTACCCAGGATCGTGATAGCTGACATAAAACTGGCGAATAGTGACAGTCCCACAGGAATAGCGCCCATATTGCCACCAGCTAACAGGAACTGTTTGGTACTACTTTTATGTCGATCCTTGAAGAAGTAAAATAGTCCGATACTCGCTGAGATAATCAACATTCCGGAGAAGAGGACGTAATCCACCGCAGAAAATTTACCCACCTCTCCTGTTTGGTAACTGATCTCTCGAGTTGCCATTTTGATTTCGTATGATGCTGTTCAGTATCACGGACGGATGAAGTTGCAGGTTAGGATATTATCTACGCTCAACAGAACGACGCACCTTCCCTAGAAAGCATATGTATATAAAACCACATATAAGAAAAGTTGCTGAAATATGCAAATTTATATATAGACAGGCGAACCCTTTCTTAATATCTCCCTTTGTCTTGGCCGCTCCTGCCCATAATGAAAACAAAGATTTTGAAAGGTTTCAAAACCTTTCAAAATCTCTATTTTCATTGTTGAATACAAGCTTCCCATCTAACAACTCATACACCTACACTGGCTTTGCCTACCCTCAGCCGGTATGCGATGGTTCGTTCTCATGAACAAGGTTTTTATTTGCGGATGAGCTAGTAATAACAATTGTCCCTCCTTTCTATGGCCGGTTAGCGATGAAATCTAACACTCATCCAATTCACATTTTGCATTTGCTTACCCTCTTTTTTAACGAGTCTCGATATTTTATTCATTCAACCATTTAACAATCGTTGGTATATGTACATAGGCGTGTTCTCCCAATGGGCCAGCAGAAAGAATTATTGACATTAAGAGCGTGTTTCGAAAGCCTGGTTATCTTTAACAACAACAACAGCATCGACATCTTACAAAGACATGGTTATAATAACGCTTATTGGTTAAGTGATCAAATGACGGCGGAATGTTGGCTAAGGTCATAAATGCACAACACACGTGTTTTCAGTTTGTAGCCTATGTCATGATTTGCATTACAATACCAGATTGTCAAATTTCAGAACTGTAGGAACGCATTTTGACCGGTGGGAAGAGGTTGCTAAGCTATTGGTGGGGCTAAACCTATGGGACATTATGTGGATACAGTAGGGGGAGAGGGGCAACCTGGCCGTCCCATCTAACCCTCCCCCACCCCATGTGCAAATGCCTATGAATTTCGTCGCACAATCAAACCTGTCAATAACCAAAGAGTGGGGTTCTCTAAGACAGCTAATTATAAAGAACCACTAGGATTTGGTCAGAAAAGCTGTTTAGCATAGCAAATGACTTGTATTAACTATTAGGCGAACATCTGTCTTTAGTGGGCAAGTTTTATGGCCCAAATGAAATTAGTTTCAAAATATTCAACAGCATGTTTATTAAACAGCAAAGACGCTTAGTCCGTCACCAACAATGCGTTCGTGACGAACTTAGATACGTCGTTCGTCACGTAATTGATTATGATGTCAGAATACGCATCACGTAGTTGATTATGACGTCATATAATTAATAGACAAGCTGGAATCCTCCATTAGGAGACATGTTCATTTAAAAATTGGTGTGACCGAGTGATGTTGTTCTGCTTGACAGCAACAGCTTTCAGAAGTCTTTTTATCAAAATACCCTCAAGTCATCATCATGGTACAACGTTTTAATCCATTCATGTCGAAACCGGCCAAAACTGGCCTTTGCAGTGGTCTGCTGAAATGTCAATTAGCGGGCCAAGAGAATAATATTTTTGAAATTTTACCACTAAAATATCTGGCTCGATAACCAAGCCAGTCATTCCAGTGGTAAACTTTCCAAAATAATCCTCTCACGGCCAGCAAATGGGCATTCAATACACAATTTTCATGACTAAAGGGCTAAACAAATCCAGACAGTTTAGTAGTATACTGGTTAAGCCTCTAGTATGCACAATTGACGCTTTGAATAACAAATTCCTAGAATTTCAATTTTAAGGTAACTATAGAGGTAGGATGTTGAATATTCTGAAGCTAATTTGATAGCTGCCTATGACAGCAATAGCTCCCAGTCAAATTAGTTTCAAAATAGTCAGGAGTATGCTGCTTAAGCCTCTATTATGTACACTTAACGCTTTTAAGGACGAATTCCTAGAATTTCAATTTCAAGGTAACTATATAGAGGTACGCTGTTAAATCTTCTGAGGCGAATTTGATAAGAAACTGTTGCTGCATATGACAGCAACAGCTCCCAGTCATATTAGTTTTAAAATAATCAACCGGTTATTTATTAATGTGTAAATGAGGTTTTATTAATTCGACATTTTTCTTCAAAGAGGTAAATGGTCAATCGAACCCATCCGGAGAGTAACGTGACACCATCCTATTCAAATGACTGCCATCATTTTGGAGAATTTGTGGGTTCTACTTTATTCAAGTCGTGCATAAAAATTATTAGGCTGAATTCCTTTACGAATACGCTGACACAAATTCCAAGTTCTTTAGTAACTTAATTCACATACAAGGACTCGCCCACGCCAGACCCAGATTCCACCCTCATCCAGCGGAGGAAGGATAGAGAAACCAATTTCTAGCTATGCCCCACCCATTTCAAGGTAAGCTCAGCATAGCTTTTTGCGCGTGTTGGGATCAATTTATAGATTTTCTTAACTTTCTGAACTCTCAGAATCCGAATTCCAAGGTAATATCTTGAGTATTTTGAACCTAATCGCAGCAACAGCACCCACGCAAATTGCTTTCAAAATATTCAACAGAACGCTTATTAAATAGTAAAGACATAAAATTCGTACACTTGATGAACTTTTCAATGTCCATGACCGAGCTAGATACGGACGGAACAATATACTGTGAATATGATGTCGTATAATTGAGTGGCAGATCGGACGCTTCCATTCCAAAACGAGACCCTTGGTTTACGAGTAGAGTCATAATCAGCTACGTGATGTGTGGGATGACGTCATAATCAAGACACCGTGAATGCGTCTAAATAGTCCGTCTTTAACTCTTAATAGTCCGACACGTTGTACGAATTGTATGTAATTGCTATTTAATAAACATTATGTTGAATATTTTGAAACTAATTTGACTGGACGTTGTTGCTGCCACAGGCAGCAATAGCGTCCAGTCAAATTAGTTTCAAAATATTTAACAGCTTACCTGGATAACTTTCTGGAAATTGATAGTCAGGGAGTTCAGGGATGGACCTATCCCAACACGAACGAGGTGTTGGTGAAGCTTAGCTAGTGATGGGCGAGGCATGGCTAAAACTGAAAAGGTCCAATAGTCGGTCAACTGTTAACTATTTCTGAACATAAAACCTATAATTAGCTATATAACATATTTTAAAATGTGCACATACCGTGTATAACATATTTAATACCGGCATTGAAATGCATTCGTGAATTATCTACGCTAGCCACAATTTATAAACATATTGCACAAGGACCGACTTGGAATTTTGATTTAATAATCTGTGGCTTAGTTTGGTTTATGACATATATATGTAGTTTATTATTCACAATAAGCTATGGGCCCTTGAGTGTACGCAATGCAATACACATTCATGACATGTACCTTATATTGGCATAGTCTAAATTAACGTAGGCCCTACATATATCTAAAATAAAACCTTAAATCGGACTCTAAATCGGACTCGCACTGGGACTAGTTTAATCATTGCATGTACTTATGTATGTATGTATGTGTATACACATATACGCATATACACATACATACAGATATATTATGCACGCATGCACGCAAACTCACGCACGCAGTTTAGATGACGGTGGTACCAGTGCGGTAGTAGTAGTAGTAGTAGTAGTAGTAGTAGTAGTAGTAGTAGTAGTAGTAGTAGTAGTAGTAGTAGTAGAAACTGCTACTACTGTGCGGCTATATTGTTGGTGTTTTATGATGGTCTTCTGCGAAAGCACACCACCCGCCCACCCACCACCCCACCCTCCCCAGCCACATTCACACACCCAACCCCCGCCCTCGCAACTAATCTAAAATTTAGAAACATGGCTTTAGAACCATACAATTTCACGCTATAACACTAAAATCAAAATACCAGTCATACAGTGTAGGCTAAGTGGTAATAACTTAGTGCAAAGCATTATTCTAAATGCACAGTGTGAGTGCGTGCGTGCGTGCGTGCGTGCGTGCGTGCGTGCGTGCGTGCGTGCGTGCGTGTGTGTGTACAATGGTACATATAGATACTTTTACTACACAGCTCAAGCAGAAGCTGATAATTTCCGTAAGACAGTCGCGTTAGAATTTTGGAGCAATTCTGTTGGCTTATACATGCTAGGTCGTTTATAATAATATGGCTTAATAAGGGGTTTACGCGGGTGACTGTACATTGGGCATAGCAAGGTGAAATGATGTTCATCTTCTACATCATCGTTACAAAAATGACACAACGGCTTGTGCCATCTACCTGTCTCCACGTGCAATCTGTGCGAACCAGTTCTAAACCTAAATAGTGCATGCCTATGTCTACTAATCTTTACATCATCTAAATACGATTTGTACGTCAACTCCTGACCGAAGTGTCTACACAGCCTTGTTTTACTATTTGTGTTTAACTGACCTCACCACTCTTGTAAATACATATCATACGCTCTCTGTTTATATTGTAAAATAAAGTTATTTCTATCTAAGTTATTAACCTGATGTAACCAAATATCATTAAAGCCTCTTCTACATAGCATATACCGTAATGAGCTGACCCAATTATTACAGTTGTTATTGTTCTCCCAGTCAAAATAAATACTGTTTAAACCAATCTACTACATTCGCTGCTCTCGCAGTCACACATGTTATACCCCCACCCACGCACCTCTATCTTTGGCCACTCCTATTCAATATTCGTAAGCCAGCTTCTTTGCAAAACTTTATTAATTTGTGTCCATTTCCTTTCAGCCTCCATGTGTCTCTAGAGAAGCGGAGAAGTTTGATATCTCTCATGAGAGGCTTCACTTGCACAGGGGCGCCGGAAGCACGGGGGCAGCGGGTGAAGCTGTACCCGTTGCCCTTTGGGCAGGGGGGGGGGCAGAGGGGGCAGCTGCACCCTTTACCCGTTACTATGCGAAAAATGAGTAAACTTTACTTTAGAGCTTCAAACTAGATTTTTAGAATATTCAGAGCAGACTGAGCAGTTGTATTAAAGTTCGGTTGTTTTGACATTAACACAAGTCCATAAAGTAATATGGGAGTGCTTCTAGGCTGAATCAAATCATCAATGCAAACGCTATTTATGTAGTGCCAGTTATATGTGACATATTGACTTTTTTATATCTGTAAACGTTACATGTATCTTTACAAGTATATGTAAGATACATAGTCATAGGCTAAGTGATACTGGTTCGCGCTCCGTTAATGCCTTGCTTAGTGGCTAGAATAGAATACATGTGCAATGATGGGTGGCTGGGTGCAGCAATGTGGAAACACTAAGGGATATTAGAATTAACAGCAACTCTCAAACTCAAATTTTTAATTGGCGTGTGAAGCAGATGCAAAGGTAGAAATAATTTGTATACATATGGCCGAAGTGCAATGTCGGTAGGTGTCTTTGAGGAATGTGTCTAAGATTTGCCCCCTCCCCCGCCTCACACATATATAGAATAGGAGGGTGTGACTGGGGCCTCCATCGAAAGAATGTAAATATTAGATGCCCTTAGAAGCCATCTCCTATATCTCTTACATCTCTAAGCTAAGTAATAAATATCATTCTCCTGGATTTTTTATTACTGTGCTATTTATACGCGTATGAGCTCTCCCCCCCCGCACCCCACTCCTACCCCCTCCGCCCCTACCCCAACCCCAACCCTTCCCCCACCCACCCCCATTACCATCTCTTACGGTCGTGATACTTTTCTCGATCTCGTATCGAAGGAGATCTTTAGCCATGCTAAGCCCTTTGAGTTCTAACCATAAAAGATGATGCCACCATTCCCACGATAACAAAATCAGATATTTCAAGGCCTCCTTTGAATAGCCCGGGCCAAAATGTATCTCTGACACCCATACGCCAATACGGCTAAGTAAGAGGCTGCGAAATCATATTTTAAATTACGTCTTCCACACACGCACACGCGCACGCGCACGCACACGCACACGCACACACACACACACACTAGCTGTTGAATAGTACGTTACTAATTTGACGTAATTGTGTTGCTACCTCATCTGTCTTTTCATCCAGCATATATCCATCGTCTTCTTTAAGTGAGTCCTTAAGAACTACATGGCGTGAAGGATCCATAGGGTCAGATCTGTGGTGGGTCCCGGAAAACCGCTTGATCGATTTTGTTGGTGGCCATCTTGGAGTTTGCACTATTTTAAAAATTACATTTAAAGATATTTTGTGAAACTGCTTGACATGAGGCTCAAGAAATTTCATGGACTTCATCTAAGGCAAGAGTTAAACAAACCTTGTTCACATGTTCAATATGATTGGTAGATTTGTCCTGGATAACCTAGTTTTCACAAAAAACACTTTTCCTCTGAATCCCGCTGATTGCAAATATAATTAGGAACTAAGGTTCAATTAAATATTTCCCAGCCAAACTGCACAGGTCGTCCGTGCAGACACATGCACGAATGCACGCATACCCAACGTGTGCATCTGATACAGCAACCTGCCCACTCGCTCACATTGTGAATTGGGAATAGGTTCGGTTGACCAAAGAATACATAAGTTCTTCGATTAACATTCCTCTAACATTTATACGTAATCATAAGAAACTCAGAATGCAGGAAATCGAGTCATGAGCCTGCATCTTCCAATGAATTTTTTTCTTGTGGTGTTAGGAAGGTGGGTATCCTCGAACACCCTTCTATGAGAGGAGGGGTGGGGGATACCCATTTCAAATCTTCCTCCAGAAAATGCCATTCAGTGTGCCCTTTTTGCGGAACCTGCCCCGCCCCTCAAATTTGCTTCCGGCGCCCCTGCTCTTACAGGTACATGTTCGAAACTGTCGTTCTCAATGAAATCAGGCAATGTATTAGTTCTAGCGTTAAAACTCCGCATATTAAAACGCTACAATAATTATTTTCATAATGCGTTTTGGTTTTTACAAGCCGCTAGTCTGACAAATACACCAATCTCTACTTCGCTTTGTCTGTGTGACTCTCTTGATAATACGTAGCACAGGCCAAGATATATTTTATCATTTAAACCAAAGAGATCTTTATGCAATTGTAGCCACACTATGTCGTCACGTGCTGTTTTTCCTAACGTAGCCACACTCCGATAGCACATCTCCAGTAAACAAGTAACCAATCCGAATCCCACTTTGCTCTTCTATTCCTTACCCTGTTTATGGTTGTCAATGATATATGTGGGCCAATGAGACGTATTTAATCATGCATGCCAATTAAGCGCTACTAAATATACACTCGCGCCCATGATAACTCCTAATTAGACAGCCATATATTTCCGAATTCATGAATGCAATAATCATAACGAGATATGTTCTCAAATAAAATCACCGATTAGCATATTTATGTGCATAAGCGTTCAGAACTATTCTTGGTTGATACCCGTTTTCGTGGGTCGTGAGATCATGGCCCTGTAAAGAGTATGTCTATACAATCACCTGTATTGATGAGCCATACATTAGGTCAAAGGGCATATACTTCGGTCAGGGTCACCACTTTTCACGTCACCAGTCGTATCCGTTCGAAAGACCTGTAAATATTGCAAACATTTCATGTTCACACAAGCTGTGCTTATAAGAGCTCCGAAAATCTTAATTAATAAATAATTAATGAATATTAATAAATTTGAATATGATAACCCTTGTAACTCACAAAGCGTTCCCTTGGCGATACTACACGGCTAGACACGTACATCGCACGCTATGAGCAATGGTAGAATGGATGATTTCAGTTTCTCAGTCAATCATATGACGTCATAATCAACTAAGTGACGTGTAGACTGATGTCATAATCAATTACGTCATGAATGGTGTAGCTAAGTTAGCCACGAACACTTAATTGATGACGGACGAAGCGTTGTTGTACAGATTGTATGTCTACTATTTAATAAATATGCTATTGAATAGTTTGAAACTAGTAATTTGACTGGACGCTATTGCTGCCATAGGTAGCAAAACATTCAGTCAAATTAGTTTCAGAATATTCAACAGCTTACCTGTATAGTTTTCTGGAAATTGTTAGTCAGGGGGTTCAGGGGTCGATCGATCCCAACACGGGCGAAGTGTGGGTGGAGCTTAGCTAAACATGGGCGGGGAATAGTTAAAAGTGGATTCCTCCATTAAGCCTTCATGACCTGATTGATTATGACGTCATCCTACACGTGACGTAGTTGATTAGGACCTCATATGATTGATGGACAAGCTGGAATCTTTCATTGCGGGTGGAATCCATTTTTGAGCGCGGTGCAGATGTGCAAGTAGTAACAGATGTATTCATTTCTAGCCAAGCTCCGCTCATTTTGCACTTGTGTTTAAATTAATCTTAGCACGTTGAACAATGAATTGCCAGAGTCTGAATTTCATGTTAACTATACATGCCATGTATACGACGTAATAGGTCTGGCTAATAGTATAAGAGAACATTAAAAACATGTCCGCAAATCGAATAGACAACAGCTCAAGCGATTCAGCTTGGTGGAAAAAGGTAAGTGTACGGTATGGACTCATAACCCGCTTTATTAAGGTTTCAACAGCTATTGAATACACGGACGACGTTGCCCAGATGAGGCCATACCTGTCTCTATCACATTGATAACCCAGCCAAACGTCCCTTCTATGGTGTAGGCATATGACAACGGCGGACAATGGTTGTGTTGCCAGTCAGAGGATACTGAATGTCCAGTAACGGTGAAGGTGATGGTTGTTTTATGGTAAATGGGAATTCGGCGACATATTTAGCTCACCAAAAAATTCAGCAAGATATAACGGTATGAGATAGCATTAACTTTCAATCAAGACCCCCCAAGAGGGCGTTGGTGTCCATTCTCTCAGATAAGCGAGTATTCATCTAACTCAAGTAATTGATAATTTTATTAAAAACATACGCCGTTAGAATACTAGTCAAAATAGACCTTTCCAGTTTTAGCTATGCCCCGCCCATCTGTAGCTAACCTCCACCCACACCTCGCTCGTGTTGTGATCGATCGATCCCTGACTATCAATTTCCAGAAAACGGTACCGGTAAGCTGTTAAATATTGTGAAACTATTTTGGCTGAGTCAAATTAGTCTCAAAATATTCAACAGAATGTTTATTAAATGGTAAAAACATACAATTCGTACACCGTGTCGGACTATTAAGTGTTAAAGACGGACTATATCAAATCATTCGTGACGTCGTGATTATGACATCAACATACACGCCACTTAGTTAATTATGACGTCATATGACGTCAGATGATCGATGGATAAACTTGGAAAAATCCAATCTTAGTCAAAGACACAAACCACTTCAAGCGGGTACTGAGGCGATACGCAAAACTAGCGCGTAGGCCTACACTGAACCGCTTAATACACGGCGTCTGCCCATTCTCAGGCATTGCTAGGTTAGGGGAAGCGTAATCGAAAGTTACAAAATCCTAAGAAACTTCGATCCTAACCAGTACTTCACTGTAGCGTTGATTAAACAGAGACGTAACCCAAATTAGACAACATTATTCATATGCATGGTTATAACACACGCACGCACGCACGCACGCACGCACGCACGCACGCACGCACGCACGCACGCACGCACGCACGCACGCACGCACGCACGCACGCACGCACGCACGCACGCACGCACGCACGCACGCACGCACGCACGCACGCACACACACACACTCTACCCCACCTCTAGGTCTATTTTGACAGCATTTAAAGATTCATATTCTCAGCAAAGTGACTGAAAATAAAATTGTTTATGTTTGTGTATTTTTAGATGCTTTAACTTTGGGCCGAGATGTACTGAAATGAAATAAATCTTAAGATATGATGATTTCATTACGCATCAATTAATATAGTTGCTTAAGTTGTGAATTTGAATAGTGTCTCTATTTCAATTTCACAACTTAAAACGTTATGTTAATTTATTTGTAATTAAATTGTCATATATGTTAAGATTACCTTCGTTTCATTACAACTAGTCACATAATTTAAGCCTCTAAAAGTATACAATTTTAACAATTTTATTTTCAACTATTCTGGTGTGAATGTGCACCTTTAATTCAAGTCAGGGCCACCGTCTTGTCTCAATTTTTTTATCCTAAATATAGTTTTGTGAGAGTTCACTAGCGTGTGAATCTCCTTCCAGGATGATAGTGTGCACTAGTGTCTATTCTGAGATGTCATTCGGGCATAGTATAAAGGTAATCACATTTGCACTGGAATACATGCTCTATGATATTATCTGGCGTGCTTTGGAGTTTATTCATGCACTGCGTGGAGAATTGTGTTCATTCTCTTACATTTCAATGGATGCCGAAGTCATAGAGTGCATTTTGTTTGTCATTTCGAAGTTGTTTAGAATGACATGGTCATGTGTGTGTTAGGGCTGTACACTGCCACCGTTTCGTAGCCAGAGAACCATGTAGAGGATGTTCAGATGGGGATTATACGGAAGCCCTGAAGGGCTATGTCTGCGAAAAAAATTATCTCGAGCGCCCGACAAAATTATGTCGAGCGCTCGGGATAATACGTAGAGCGCTCGATATAATTATCTGGAGCGCTTTACATAATTATCTTGACCGCTAGAGATATTAAGTCGAGCGCTCGAGATAATTTTTTTCGCAGACATAACCCTTCAGGGCTTCCGTAGGAATATGTAAGCAAAACAAGAGTGTATTGTCAGATATATTAACTTTACTAAAACTTCTGACTTTGAATAGCAGTTTGTATGATCGAGAGCTGGGCCAGAACTGACCTTTGACACAGAGCATTGGATATAATGAAGCGAGTGAAAGTGAATGTGCTGGAGAATGTTTTATGAGCGACTCCTGGCAGCAGCCATCAGATTCAGATACACATTTACAGAGTATTCATCTATCAATCTGACGTCATATGACATCATAATCAGTTAAGTGGCGTGTAGGATGACGTCATAACCATTACGTCATAAAAGATTATATTTGGCCTGTATTCAACTTTTAATAATCCGACACGTTGTACGAATTTTATGTCTATACTGTTTAATAAACATGCTTTTGAATATTTTGAAACTAATTTGACTGGACGTTGTTGCCGCCATAGGCAGCAACAGCGCCCAGTCAAATTTGTTCCAAAATATGCAATAGCTTACCTGTATAGTTTTCGGGAAATCGATAATCAGGGAGTCCAGAGATCGATCGATCCCGATACGAGCCAGATGTGGGTGGAGCTTAGCTAGCGGTGGGCGGGGCATATCTAAAACTGGAACGGTCCATTGCTTTAATAGCGCTACAAGTTCGCTTCGGTACCCTACAGCTCTCCCCTCTTTTGAATAAATGTCTACAATAAAAACGATACAGTTATATTAATGATATTTATATAATTGAACATTTCATGAAGAGAAATTCGGTTTTGTCTGCTTCTGTAAAAGGCCGATTTATACATACTTACTGGGCACGTGTTGACTACACCGTGCCCCTAACCAGTCAAGTGAATTATCATGTCCCTATCTACACACAAATTGGACCATAATAATGCTATATAGGTTAACGGTAGGTAATATTCCATTGCGTTGCTATTTTGTTGCATGATATTCCGTTATGAATTTCACACGTAATAGCCAATAACACTACCGGGGTGCAGTTAGACGTTAACCTGCCATACCACGCCGACCAGTGGAGACTAGAAAGCACATACCTAGTGCATCATGTGTTAGCTTTCGTTCAGCCGTTGCGAACATTGCCTTTTGGCGTCACCAGTGAACTAGGTGACCCAGATTGTCTTGCTCCGTAAAACTATCATCCAGCCTTTTTAGCAAGTGAAGGCACTTTCTTATTTTATCCAGCCGTTTAATTTAGACTGTGGAAATAACCTTGTGCGGTAAGTTGGTGCCAGTGATTAGGAAGAGCCAACCACTATATATATATATATATTCACTCAATTCAAGAGTTCCGCCAACAGACGCCGACATCGAGCCTCGCCAATTCGGCGATTCACCACTTCACCAATCCAGCCTTCGCCAGCTTACATATTCAGCCATTCACCAACCTTCTGATGTGCCAGACACCAAGTGGCCATATGTGGCCTGAATACGCTGATGACTAACAGGCGCCTATATGGAATGTCCAGATGTCGCCTGAACGCGCTGATGACTAACAGGCGCCACCAAGGACTGTTTCTGTGATGTGAAAATGAGCATTGCGCTGATGACTAATAGGCGCCATTTTTGTGTAGAATAGTTATTTAATTTTCATTATGCTCTGATTACAAGTAGGCGCAATAGGTCAGTCTGCCCTTTTTAGACAGTGTTTAGTTTTTCCTTATTACTGTTTGTGTTAGATTAAATAGTTATTTTTATATATTCTTTAAACCGTACACTAAATAGCTACACTATTGCAACACGTGCTCTCTTAAAATACGGCAACACTTGTTCACTAGAGTCGTCTCTCGCGCCCACATGGCCCGAGATACGGCGACTAATCCTAATTAGTATTAAGCTCAGTTATCTTGTTAGGATAGAGTAGATATGGACGAATGCTCGAATTATGGAATGTTGTTAACTTGAAACTTGAAACTTGGTTATTGTAAAGCCTCTGTACCGGTCCTGCTGCTACATCACACAAGCCGACCGGCGTTTCCATAATTGGCCACCAACTGTACGGCTTAAATTCCTAGAGCAGCTGTCTCTTTTTACGCCTCTCTGGCCTTTGGCCACATATTTATCTGGTAGTCCCCTGCGCCAGTTTGGTTAGCGCCGACCCGGGAAATCGCAGAGGTTTCCCGACTGTGAGAATCAAAACGCTGATGTTCACACACGCGTCCCCAGTACCCTCACCGGTACCCTTAGTTAGTCTTTAAGCCATAAGTAGGATTCACTGCCCCAACATTAATTATAGTATGTACGTCCTAGCAGTGGACCGCATGGCAATTACGTAACCCTGTAAATTTAGCTAAACATTAGCTCATGGGCCGCGAATCTCATATGGTTCGATTCTGCCACACCTGTCATGGGCTGAGAAGGTAGTTCGCAGATGAAGTCCATGGTGACTGGGAGAAGCCAATCAGCTCTCCACGTCTCCTAAGGAAGGGTGCCATTGTCCGCTGCCAGCCTCTTCAGCCTTCTCCGTAACTAGATATGTTGCTTACTCAATGCTTTTATGTGTTATCTGTCCATGTTCTGTTTTATGTGGTTGTGCTGACACGTGACTAAGGAGTCGCTCATCGACTCTGAGACCCATCGCCCGGCAACATGTACACACTGCCAGCCTGAGGGAGTAGCACAATGGGTACGTGCCCAGAAAGGCTCCCCGGGCTCATCCGCCAGGAGGACACAATCTGCTAAGTGAAAGTAGGCATAAGCCATCTGCGGCCTAACTCATATGTGTCTGGACCTAATAACTAAAGGTTAGACTAGCTCTTCGGGAAGGACCACTAAAATAATGCGCTGTCGACTAAACCAACCAAAAGTTTAAGAGACGACCGTGTCGGATTCTGTTGAAACCTACGAGTCTCTACGTAATCCAGCTTGCACCCCACACCTAAATGATTATATACACATATCATTTAGCCCACATTGGCTTTGATCTTAATGGGAGTGCGACTTCGGCCGTAACTCCTCCTCCGCTTCGCCGGTGTGGGCATTTCCATGTGACGGAGGCCCGCGTGGGGCACTTTCCTCTCGCAAAACACATTTATTGGCCAGCTTGAGGCATTAGTTTATATTAAATTAATTAGGCTGGGCTAGGGACTCCTCCTTTATAGGGGCATCTTTCAGATATATATGGATAGGTTAGGTATCTTTGGCGAGATATAACACAGACGGCCATTACGCAACTTTCTTCTTATTAGCACTTAACAGCCATCAATTGTTAATATAGCTTATCTTAACAAGCAAGCTCATAACTCGCCGAGCTATTACACCTACAATTTAGGCAAGTAACTAACTAAAAATGCAGTGACACACCGGCTACACCAATAGCCGTGATAACACAGTGGCGTTCGCCACAGGTAGCAATGGTCACCCGGCCTCACTCGAACGATGCCGTTCCACCGACCCTAGAGTTCGGTCTTTGTGGTCGCCGGTATCATGTGAGTCTCTCTCACCGAGGCGAGCTAACCAACCACTTCGTCGGGCCGACGAGCAATCGTCGGACTCCGAGGAGGAGGAGCTCGTGTGGGGGCTACGTGACGCCGGAGCTACAATGGTAATCTCATCTCAATTGTTGTATTGTAAGGTAAACAGATTCCATATCATTCATATCGTGTCACATTCCCTCATCTGTATCATAAAGATCTGCGTTGTAATATCGCGTTGAAATGATGAACAGTGATCGCCACCATTTTGTCTCTGCAAACGATAGTGCGCGGTGTCATGTGAGTGTCAATATATTACATTCTTTATTATGTAATGATCATCGTGTTGAATATTTTGAGACTAATTTGATGGAAGTTGGTGCTGCCTATGGTAAATTAGTTTCGAAATATTCAACATCTTGTCTGTGTGGTTGCTTTTATATCACATTGCCAAACTATAGATGTCTTTCTATGAGTGAGCGTATATACCGAGGCAGACACGCTCGGGTGGTTGAAAAGTAAACCTTGACAGCCATCAGAGCATATAGAAATGTATAAACGCTTAGTTACTAAAGTCTGGATATCCTTCATTAGCGGCATCATAAAAAGCTTAAAATGTCATGCATTAGTTCATGAGTGGCATCTTAGATCACCTGAATAGCTATGATGAGATGAGGTTATTTCTCCCTTAAGGACGATGATTGTTGATCAGGGCCCAACGGAAAATTTTTAACATTAGACGATTATTCCAAGCTCAGTTACTGCAGCCTAATAAACGATCCAGCACGTGTGTCCACGACAAAAAATGTTTCTACCCATGTACACGGTGTGGATTCTATGGTGACTCCAAATTTTCAGACAATTGGAAATGGGATAGTTGATCCATAAACATATAGACGAATCTTTGTGTTGTGTAATTTCAGACTTTTATTTCACTTGGCAATGATTGCAGAATGTTCGTCATCGATTAGGTTTACTAATGCACCACTGTCTATATATCATCTGTATTTGGACACCAGTTACCGTGATGCTAGCCTTAGGCTGTTTACCATTGACACAGTTATCACGAGATTTATTTCCACCTACGAATGTAAATTCGTCATCCGCAGATGAACTTTCTACACTGATGGGGCGCACTGTGCGCACCGTTTTGTTTTGACCCGATTCGTATGTGATTGTCACCAGTTGTTTGCCTGACCTACACACTTTCTCGAGGTGATTCATTGTCGAACATCTATCTATGACATGCTTGACCAAACGCTGGACACGGCTTATCGTGGGCCACTCACCCCTTCAATAGGCGTTTCCCATATTAACGTATTTTGGGGAAATACCTCCCCAGAAAGCATTGCGCATATCGCTTCTGGCCGGTAACCGTGATAGTTGACGCGCAAATAGCATTGCTTTACTATTAGAATGAGATACAACACATCTTAAGTAGTTTATATGAGGAACTAATTTCAAATATTATTGAAGGCATACGTCATTGGAAATCTAAGTCAATTTTCTATACATTTCTGTATTAGTTTTTATAGTTGTGTAAAATTTAATACAGTTGATTGTACTTTTAAAATAGCCTCTGTTGTCCATTTGATTTAATGAATCTCGGTATAATGGTGTATTTTATGCAAGCAAATAACTAAATAATAAAATTATACAAAATTATACAAAAGTGTAAAAAAAATAATGCATTAATGTTTAGGACGAACGCTCTTTTTCGGCAGGAAATATTCATCCATTTTGTCACAATGTCCGTTAAGCACTGCAATACTTTTTGGACCGATTCACCAGACATTCATATACAATAACGCCCGTGTTTGCTTGCCATTTTCTATTTCCGCAGCATCCAAGTAGATTATAAATCTAACACTCCAAGATTCCAAATAGACCTTTTCACTGTATCCATCCATCCATTGTATGACGTCATAATTAACTATGTGACGTGTAGAAGAACATCACACTCAATGGTGTCATTATGACGTCATGAATGACGTAGATAAGTACGTTACGAACACATATTTGAAGAAGGACCATGCGTTGTTGTACGAATTGTATGTCTTTACTATTTAATAAATATCCTGTTGAATATTTTGAAACTAATTTGATTGGGCGCTGTTGCTGCCATGGGCAGCAACGGCACCCAGTCAAATTAGTTACAAAATATTCAACAACTTAACTGTATAGGTTTCATGAAAATAATAGTTATGGCATTCGGGGATCGATCAATTCCAACACGGCGAATTGTGGGCGCAGCTTAGCTAGTGATGGGCGGGCACAACTAAGATTGGAAAGTTCCATTGGATCCCAATGTTGCATGATCTGCATCTGCATCGAATGGCAGTAATGCCAGTAAACCAAAGTGCATATACATAGCCATGTGGACATTGTCCAGTAATAGTACACGTGAACTTAGCATATTCAGCCAAAAAACTTCACTAGCGAGTAGCTTTAGCTAGACTGAAATTTATTTTAATTACCGTGAACTGTTAATCGCTTAAACACCAGATTTACAACACTTTTCGTCGTCACCATTTATAGTATTATGTAAGTAAAACAAACGTGATTATAAGATATATTATTTACTATATCCCGTAAATGTATTTATCAGATCAGAAGTACATAATCGTCAGCTTAAATCCACCACAGGTGCAAAGAAAAACACTGAAGTTTTTTTAAAGGCTTTATTTGCACAGCGGTTCATATGCTGAACAGTTACCTGTTGCTGCGTATGAAACACGGCCATTAGTAGCTTTCAAGTATCAACGTTGTGTGCACATAGTCACGTAAAATACCATTCATTTTCATGTCATTTCAATGCAAATACGATTTACCTTCTTATTATACTGCGTTCATATTCCTTTCTTAGCCTGCTTTACGCAAATACGAATTGGATTGCAGAAGAGTACAGCTTACTCAATGGTGCGTGCGTGCGTGCGTGCGTGCGTGCGTGCGTAGCAAGCATATGTTCGTTCATATTGAATATCAGTCACCATTGCAGCAAAGATGTGAATACTGGACCTTTCCAGCTTTAGATAAACCCCGCCCATCTCTAGCGAAGCTCCACCCACACCTCTCTCGTGTTGGGATCGGCCGATCTCTGACCTCCCTGACTATCGATTTCCAGAAAACTATACAGGTAAGCTGTTGAATGTTTGAAACTAATTTAACTGGGCGCTGTTTCTTCCTATGACAGCAACAGCACCCAGTCAAATTAGTTTCAAAATATTCAACTGCCTATTTATTTAATAGCAAAGACACACAATTCGTACAACGTGTCGGACTAGTAAGCGTTTAATAAGGACTAAAGCTAGTCGTTGATGCAGTAATCGATTATGACGCAACCCTACACGCCACGTAGTTAATTATGACATCATATGATGGATGGATAAACTGAAAGGGCAATTCATTCTTACAATCGCGAAATCCATGTATAGCTATGCCCCACCCATTTCAAACTAAGGTCCACCCACTCTGTATGCACGTTTGAATCGATTTCAGCACTTTGAAGTATGATCGGTAAGCTGCTTGATATTTTGAAAGTAATTTGACAGAGAGCTGTTGCTGTCATTGGCTATATGACATTGTTTGAAAAGCAGTTCTAGCTACACTAAATGATATGACAAAGACGGCAAAGACAATCAGGTTATATGGATCTATCGGAGGAATGAACGACAATGTAACTGTTTCACCAGAAATGGAATCGTCCATAATAGAGGTCGGTCCGAATATTCTAATATTCTTTCCTATAGACCAATATGAATGAATATTCGCATAGCATGCGAATATTCGAATATTTAGGGAAAATGACAAAATTGACTTATTTTTCAATTGTATTGGTTTCCGGCGTGGTATTTTAGACCCTTTGATTAAAATCCATCATCCTGTAGTGGTGGGAACATGATTGACAGCCAGAGATGAGCTAAACAATATAGTTCATACCATTAGGGCACGCACTGTTCGCATGGTCTGTGTTTAAGTTAAGAATTATGTGCTGCTCTGGAGAAATTGCTCGCTATTTCTAAACAGTAGAGCACCAAACAGAACGTTAGTGGTTCTTCGATTTATGCAATCACCATGAACTTACTAACTCTGGTAATGAAAGCACAACACGACGCCGATGAACACTTTATCCAAAGCTTCAAGAAACTGTTCTGTGTGTATCGACGATGATAATATCTTTCACGTTATACAAGTTTCGCAGTACTTGATCCATGGATGAAGGACCTTCCCGTTTTCACAGAACAGCACCGGCGAAAAACCTACAAACTGGTATGGAGTGAATTGGATTCTATTCTTGAACAAGCGGCAAGCGGTTGCGACGATAGTGACGGAATTGCAACCGAGCCATCGAATGAAAAAAAGCAAGACGCCTTGAAACCCTTCTCGACTCATTATCATTTGATTGGTATGATACTAGGCCTAAAGTTGCCAAGACACAAGAAGTAACGGGCAAAAATGTGATTGACACGTATCTGTATGAGGGACCCATTGGATTGGATGAGAATCATCTTGTGTGGTGGATGGAACACGAGAAAAGCATCCACACGTAGCCCTACTGGCAAAAAGCATACCTCGGAATTCCAGCCACCAGTGTCTCATCAGAATGTGCCATTTCAAAGGCTGGACTGCTTGTAATGGATAGGCATAGCAGCCTGAAGCCACACTCTGTGTGCATGCTGCACTTTCTGAACCAGAACATTTGAGGTTTTGACATTTGAACACAGATGTCCGTACCTTCTGTTAGTTGTTTGTATTCTGCCCGTTCACATGATTCAGCTCTTGTGTAACATGTTACTATGAATAAGAAATCGTTGTCTGCCACAGCGACAATCATTTCTCCATTAAAGATCCCTGTATTTTAATACCCTATTGCCCAGTCGTCTGAAATACTGGAATAATTCGATTATTAGATCATATAATTATACGAATATTCGAATACAAATTTTTATACGAATACCGAGCTCTAATCCTTAACAATGCTCAATAGAATTGACATAAACCTCAGCTCGTCCATAGTGACACACCTTCCTATGCATCGTTTTCACGAAGATGAAAACATGGGAGTTGATAAAGTAGATAGAAAAGAAAATTTTATTTTATTTCTTTTGAAGATACTCTTCATAAGTATGGACCTACCTTAGCAAGCTCGGAAAAGGCTCCCAGCAAATTACTTGCGACTGTCTTTGATCATTTTACTACGACATATGCTAACTAGAGGCGGAATTGATTATGACGTGAGATAATTTAAGTGGCAGATCGGATACCTCCATTGCCATGGGCTAGGTAGGTGGAAAGGGTAGAACTGGTGTCTCTGTGAAATTCATGAATTTACCCTAGAACAAGTTATCTTGACCGTCTTTATTTGCAATTTTATAATGAAATAGAGACCCAGCAATTATATTACGTGTCAACTATCTCAAATACGTCCTTATGAAAAGGTGCTGTGTACACTGGTTGACCTGTAAGAGATAGAATGGTTTTTGTTATTGAGTAATGTGCCTTTTAGGAAATTGCCTATAGTATTGGCACCGTGATGTTACTCACATACGACAATGTATACGAACTAGATTCGGATGAATGAAAAATGAACAAAGCATATTATGTCATTTGAAACTATTATTGGCCATGGTGTAAGAGAGTGAATGTTTTTTCATGACATAACCATTTAATGGTCTAGCTATAGCTAATCGTCATTTGAAACGAATCTAGGTTACGTCAACAAGATATTTCTCAAATTAGCACAGCTTGTTGACAGATTTATAGTCAAATATAGACCGGCATATCATGTACACTATTGGGACTACTAGGTGGTGCGCCGGACATAGGCAGAAACTCCAAGAACTCAGCAACCATATGAATGAAGAATTCGTGTATGGAAAGGTGCCATTATGTGAAATGGCTCTGAACTGTCCAAAAATTACAAAGTCAATAAGAGAAAAAACATCGGAGTTTGCCTCCCTGTATGCGTGCGTTCGTGCGTGCGTTCGCTCGTTTGTTCGTTCGTGCGTGCGTGCGGTTTTGTGCCTGTGTGCGTGCATTCGTGCACGTGTATGGGTGCATGCATGCGTGCTCATTTGCGCGTGATGTGAGTGTGAGAGGGCATGTATATGTGCGTTCGTGTGCGCTGTATTAGATAAAACTGAATACGGGTAGGTCGATGTTGACCTGAAGAACAATAAAGCGTTCATAACGTGTTGTGTTAACTGTAATGAACCCCGGGGCCGAAGGAGACAGGATACCATGGTGAATTTAATCGGCTTTATTCTTACACGACATGACAACAATGACGGTAGACTGTATAAATAAATGTCCATAAACAAATAAATACATAAATAAATACCTAAATACATACAAGTTCAAGTGATGTCAAGGTTCAATATTGAATCATATGCCTAAAGGAGACCAAGCATGCCCCTATGGCATGCATATATGCCCCTATGGCATGCATATGGAGACGCTAGTATAAATTTTAGATACCAGACCGGACCCCCATAAACCCCTATACGACCTTATGACCATATAAGGGACACAGAGATGGACTACCCTAAAGCAGAAAACCACATAAACCCACGGCATCAGAAGAAGAAGCCATTCAGGAATGTTTGCAATCAACCTTCCATCAGGGCCGCCTACTTGTGCCAACAAGAGGGGTCCCAATAGACAGGTTACTTTGAAAACATCCCTGAATGTAAACATTAATAATAAAGAATGTAAAAAATAAGACAACATGGCTGCCCATCAAATATAAGCAGAGGCTGTTGAATATTTCAGGAACCAACTCGACCAGGGCCGCCACTGCATTATGCTGCAGCCACCGCCAGTCATGAAAGCTCCAAAAATACCCAACAGGTCTAACATTATAATATAATTAAAGACAAACAATAAACTAACTTACTAAGTTGCTGAATTAGGCTCTAAATGACCAACACCGAAACCGGAAACCATAATTGATAATGACGTCATCAGAATAAGGGCAGATTGAGCACGTAATTGATTATGACGTCATCAGAATGTAGTGACAGATTGTGAACGTAATTGATTATGACATCATCAACCGTGACGTCATCAGAATATAGTGACGGAACAGTTAGTGATGTCATAGCTAAATGACATTGAGAATCCATGACGTGACACGTAACAAAGATATTATCAAACTCTAGACTACTGAAAGGGATTTAGTGTCTTACATCATATTGATTGACGCCGTAATTCACCATAAGACATGAGAGGCCATGCAGAATCCCGGCAACAGCCGCCACCAAGCATCAAGAGCTACAATGAAATAATAAACATTAAAAGATCTGCCATCAGCATAATATAGACAGCACACTTACAACCCGTCATAATAGTACATCTTAGCGAGGCGATGGTACGTAAACCACAGCCACATTGACCATAAACCCAAGAAAGGGAATTAAGTATTTACACTATCTACAGGCCGGCAAGAATTATCTCACCCTTTAACAGCATGGACTACTATGGTGTTTATTCAGCATGTACCTCGATAGCCAATCCTCACAGCCCAAAGGCCATAATGACTGACCACCAAACCGCATACAGAATAAACTCACAACAACGGTACATGTGCGAACACATGCGCACTAAATAAATTACAATGAAATATGACCTTGTCCGGACATGACCTCGACCGGACATGACCTCAACCGGGCGTGACCTCGACTGGGCGTGACCTCGACTGGAAACAGACACCCCAGCTATACTGACAAAGCAGGCCAGCACACACAGTCCCCGGAAAACTGACATACATCATACATGCAAGGAAACACACAGCCAGCCACGCTCGGTGGTGTGTTTTAACCCTCAGAAACCCGATGTCACTATTCTCGATTTTTGCAACAACAGGAGACCGCACTGGTTCAGACCTTCAACCTCTTTGGCGGATGACGTCGCTGTCTAAGACAGCTACATCAACCACCAACCCATTGAACGATCAGCATCAGACTTAATATAATTTAAACAGAACAAATTTGCAAATATACGGACATCGGGATAACAAGAGTGAAGTGTATTGTGCGTGTTTATCCATACCAACTTAAGGTAATTCAAAAATACGAAACATGTCGACTCGACACACACACCAACAGCGGCCTACGCTACCCAAATTGAGCACATAGCGAATACCGAAAAAAATGTTACATTATAGCACTGAACCCATAACTCAAACGGAGTATAATTACTGAGCAAAACCTCGACTTCACGCTTAGGCAAAAATATAACGAGTCCGAAAATAACCTCTGACAGGCCAGTCAGACCACAGAAATCCGTGCGCACACGTCACGTAACACAGCGACCGCCGCCAAACCCTTGATTGACGGCTACAAACAAGCCAGCTAAATCAATAACATTATAACAACCTACAGACCGGGCACAAAATCCACTAGCCGAAATATACGGGGTGATACCAATACTTTCATGCTAGCTGATAGATTGTGAGGTTGTGGAATCTGTCTGTGGACAAACGTTAGTAAATTTAGCGATAACCGTCGATGGTAATAGCAAGACATCAGTGTTCCACTGCCGTCATACTGGTGAAAATCCTCTTATTTTACATTTCCAAATGCAAATCTAGCTTTGTATCAAGATCGCAATGACATTGACCTCAAAACTCTGAATGTATGTGCTGCTCCTCCTGATTGAGGTAACTATATGACAATGCTTAGTTCCAACAATTTAGCCAATTCTGAAATAAAGACCAGGCGAACTAAGCAGAATCAAACTGTTAAAGTCTGTATTTTATTCAAATGCTACAATGCCCTTGACCTCTGACCTCAAAATCAATCTACTCCTTATAGGTAAACATGTGAGCATGTTAAATTCACGTATGTTGAACCAGGCGTGAGATATAAGACAATATATTCATATAAACCAACAATTTAACCGAAAAGAATAGGTTTATAATAAGGTCACAGTTAACTTGAGATTTATCCTCATGAACCCAATATGATTGTGCTGCGTGTGGTTGATATATGTAACCATGTGTCCAAGTTTAGTCACAATAGACTGAATCAATCCTCAGATATAAAACGATATGTTGAACAAAACCAAATAACCAATCGGAAAGATGAGCGCATTATACCAAGGTCACAGTGACCTTAACCTTCGACCTCAATACAATTATTCTCCATCCACTTGATATAAGGAAACATGTGTCCACGTTTAGTCCCAATGTGGTGAGGTCATGCCGAGATATAAGACGATATGTTGAGCCAAACGCAAAACAACCGTAAAAATTACTTTTTTACCAAGGCCACAGTGACCTTGAACTTTGAACTCATGACCTCGCAATCATTGCCCTTGATATAAGAAAGCATGTGTCTAAGTTTAGTCCCAATATGGTGAAGCCATGCCGAGACAGAAGACGACATATGGAACTAAGAGGAAAGCTTAACCGTAAAAGGTAGAGTGCTCTACCAAGGCCACAGTGACCTTAAACCTTGAACTCATGACCTCACCATCATTGCGCTACATCCTCTTGATATAAGGAAGCATGTGTCCAAGTTTAGTCCCAATAGGGTGATTCTATGCCGAGATAGTAGCTAAACGAAGATTGGACGCCGACAAACAAACAGATAAACAGACAGACAAACAGACGGCGTAACGTAACCTATCGGTATATTGGCGATAATTTAAAAGAAATATCTGACAACTGCGCGCGGTTTATGAAGATCTCTCTGTCGCTCTCTTTCCTGTCCTCTATGGTGTCAAAACTATGGATATTTTATAGCGTTGCCTTTTCACTTTATTGCGCACAGTATAATGGCATATGAGGTTAATCTACCCCGTATGTAAATATACAAAACATGCACGCATAATGATGACGCAGCAAACGAAAAAGAGGCTCGTTGTAACTTGTAAGCCCATGTGCTGATTAAAATAACGTTTAACCATTTAACCCTCGAATTTGTTCATTAAAATTTACATCTTCTCTTAGAAAATGTCCATTTTACAGACCACGAGAAAACTATTTTTTAACAGTTACCACTGGGATGACTTGCTCGATTATCGAGCAAGTCATTCCAGTGGTAAATTAAAAAAAAAAGTCTTCTCTTGGTCTGCGATTGGACATTTCTCAAGACCACTGCAGGAGCCGCTTTTTGGCTGATATGAGTGTTAAGGGGTTAATATAGGGAATTTTGCAAATGGGATAACAGTTATATTACTATCCCAGACGCAGCAATATTGTGAGCATCATATTGAAGATTCTATCATCTAAATGACCAAGATGAAAGTCAAAGTATAACTGATTGATTTCCTCGATTTCTGTGACCAAAGAATACATTGCGATTAACTAAGCCACTGCAACAACTATCTTTAATATGCTATGAAATGGAGGGATCCAATTTGTCACTCAAGCGTCTGACGTCGTAATCAAATACGCCAGTTGTTGGTTGACATCACAGTCAAAATAACGTAGGAGAGTTCAGGATGCAAATTGTCCAATTCATCCATTCCTGCACATTTTTTACGATCGATCGGCGGTTCAAAGATCGCGGTAGATGTCACGAAGAAAGAACTCATTAGCTATCTCAGCGTAGCGTTTCTAATATGGGAGAGTACTTCAGGGAAGGTAACTTTAAGCCCAGTACCGTAGGAGCTTAGTATCATCGATGTTTTCTCAGATATATCGTGAAGTTGAAAGAAAAAACGCCGTCAAATATATGACGAGTTCATATGAGGTCATTTTATTACACAGAATTCAGTCCTCCCCTGCCTTTGTATTTGCTGGCTCCGAGTAGGGCGAATTCCAAGGCTCTCTGTACCGGTGTGTCTTCTGGAATCCTTAGCATATGGTCAAACATGGACCATCTTTGCTGGGCAACTTTTACAGACAGTGGCGACGTATTAAACATCTTGTATAGTGCATCATTGGGAATTATGATGTCTGGCCATCGCTGTCCAGTGATGGTGCGAGATGTTTGCAATGGCAGGCATCGAGTTTGTCTAGAGGTTCCTTTGGAGCTGCCCAGCTGTTACAGTTATACAGCATCAAGGATACGCAGGTTTCATTGTATAAACATTTTTATCAAGAGTATCTTTGATCTACGAATCCAAAACTTCCAGAAGGACTGGAAGGCTATGTTCCACATGAAGCAGCGTGCAACATTATCAGCAGTTCTGCAAAGCAGTGAGCCCAGGATTTTACTTTTCCTCTATGGTTCGCCGCCATGAAGTGGACTGTCATTTTTTAGTAGCATGCTTTATAGACAAGAATATGTAGGTGAACTCTGTTTTTGGATTCATTTATAAAGAGATACTCAATTTTTAGTTTGTTTGCAGCTATTGTGAAGAGTTCGTCAAGGGGTTTCTTTTCCTTGACTATGAAGGCCACAACGTCGACATATTCCATCTCTGGCAGCATACCCAGTATTGATACTGGGAGTTTGGTTTTGTGGAATATTTCCACACGGATTTCAATGCAGCAGCAAAGTAACAGGTGAAAAGATCAGGAGATAGACCATCTCCCTGTAGGGAGCCGATTGACATCTCAAACTCAACAGACTTCACTGACTTGACTCGTATCCTCAGCTTGGTGTCTGCAATCAGTAGTCTCACTAGTCGTAGCTCATCTTCATTGCAACTGGCCTGGTGCAGTACATCTAGGATCCTTGAGCGTTTAATTGTGTCGAAGGCTCATGCCATATCAATGTCCATTTTGAGGAAGTCCAAGTGTTTGGCCATGACTACCGACATAAGCATGCGTTGAGCCCATACAATGTCTGCGCAGATGCGTTCACGTTTGATGGCACGTTGACATGATCCGGTGAAGTCATCGATCTTGTCTCGGATGCGGTGCATAGAATAACATTGGATAGGATTCTCCCTATGCTGTTGAGGAGCACAATGGGCCACAGATTGGTTGGGGCCATGTGGCTTCTTAGACTTCAGTAGTGTGATAAGGGTGTTTTGGCCTACAGCGTCGATGGGAATGTGGTGTATAAAAGCTGAATTGATTAGGTGCATAATCGGTTTTGAGACAATGTCACTTGTATATTTGAATAATTCAGTGCTCATGCCATCAGGTCCAGATGCACGTCCATTTTGCAGGGCTTTAAGAGCCTTTTAATTGTTGTTAGTAATGGGCTGGGGTCTCCTGAGAACCGGTGCAAGGGCTCATCATCTTGGAGAGTGGACTGTTCGTTGACCCATTCTCGAATCGCCTTGGTTTTGCCCCGGTCAGTCCCGATAAAGTGTCCTTCAGAGTTGTGTACAGTGAGTGGTGGTGTGTAGTCAGCAACTCTCAGGACTCGGGCTGCCGAAACATTTTGTGACAGTCATCTATGGCAGTGATATCATCTTCTAGGGAGTCTGCTTATTGAATAGCAAGATATTTTAGTCATTCACTAATGTGGTGCAGAATGTTAGTGCGCTCCCGGCGTACTTTGGTGCCGTCTTCGCTTTGACCATTTTGATAGATGTGCAGCCATAATTCTTTCTCCTCTGCTGACAGTTTTACTACTAAAGGGTTGTCAGTATAACTATTTCGGTTGTTTTTAATAACACCTATGGTGCTGGTAGCTGATGAGTCAACCTTCGTTTGGATCGGAGCTGACGCCGATGTTAGCTATCTCCTCTACGAGGGCCTTTTTGTATGACATTTGAGTATCAGTGTCGCTGATGAGCTTAGGTAGGTTGTAATGACTCTACCCTCTTGACAGGTGTGGCGTTTATACATAAGGTAGAGATCGTTCATCTGAAGGCGTGTAATAACTGGCTTGTTGTCAGAATTGAGGTTTGTGCCTCCATAGGAACGAGCATTCCGAAGTAGGGGTTTCGCTTCTGGCTTGCATTGTATGAAGTCTATTTGGTTTAAGACAGCTGTTGTAGCCTTAGATCCTTTTGAGGCTTTACGATCAGCAATCTGTCCGGTCCATGTTGTACAGTGACGGCATGAGTGTATGAAAGCTGTATTTGTGGCAAACAGGTCATTGAACCTAAGGAATGCCACCAGTACATCTCCATTGTTTTTGCGTGTGCCCTCTCCATACGATCACATGCATAAGCCAAGTCATGAACTTTTGTCCGCAAGTCCGAGTTTACCCAGCCTGGAGTTGAAATCTCCACACACTAACAGTTACCATTTAGCTGGGATTGTAATGGCGGAGCTCAGTTCTGCATGGAAGGAATCTAATATTACTGGATTCTCTTTGTCTTTTTCTGTAGTTGTGCCATATTTGTTTACTGTGCGACACTTAGTGGTGGTGTGCTGTCACATATAGTCATAGCCAAGTCGATGAAAGCAACGCGATCACTGACGTATGCAAAACTAATGGCATGGTCCAAGAGCCTTGATCAGATTACGAAGCCTAAACCCGGGTATGTGGCCCATTTCTGTTCTATGAGTACAAGCTTATGGCCTGTCTGAAGTTGCTGCTCTGAGTGTTTAGGTACTTTAGTCTCTTGAATTCATGTAATATCGATGTTATAGTGTTCACAGTCTGCATCTAACGTTTGCCTCTTTGATATTGCACTCACACCACCTACATTCCACGTAGCTATCTTAAGCTCCCGGGAAGATCGAGGATCCTGTTTGAAGAAGGGTAGACATAATCAGAGTTGCCTGCACTTAGTCAGCCTGCAATCCTTGATGACTTGGTTTCCCAACAAAGTTGGTACTTATGAAGGAGACCGGCGTGGAGGTGTTACTTTACCGCCACCCCACCCCACCCCACCCACCCCTACGTAAATATGCACCTTTAAATATTGCGCAAGACCTGGATCATAGTTTGTAATAAAGCACGGGGCAGAAAAGATAATTCGAAGTAAAGACTGCAGTGAGCTTATGTCACATTTGCTCATGGTTTTGCTTAGCTTAGGGGGAGTGGGTGGGGTTGGCGGGGTGGGGGTGGGGGTTATATATACAATTATTTTACCCATCTAGATTTTATCCGATCATGCTGCTCTGCTCTTATTTGAAAGTGTATAGAAAGACCTACCTACGTGCCAATTTTGAACGCGTCATGCACCATCTACCAAATTGCTTTCTCTGTTGCACAGTAGTCCCTACAGCCGATCATCCCTACCGGCCATGAACCCAGGTTAAAAATAAATTCCGCTTATAAGTAGAAAAATCCGTCTTCTTTATATTTTAGCATTTGTAGAGATATATATTGAAAGTGTCATTATGTTTTATATAGGCGAGCGTTCAAATGCGAAAAAGTTCAATATTTTATTACCGTATATCGATTACCCCCAAGAGTCACACGACAAGCATCGTACTAACATACATCCACTCACATAGCTACGCTGTTCGTGGATCAGGTCATCATTTATTTCTTATCGAATAATTGCATTTGCGGTGACCACACACCACCCTCCCCCCCCCCCCCTACCCCACCCACACCCCACCCTTGTTTATATTTACGACATTTCGTTAACTTAGTGCAGATATCAAAGGGCTGCAAGCACGGTACTCGATACGGGAGCCTAGCGAGAGGGTGAGACCGTGCAATACGACGATGCATGGCAAGATAATTTGATCTACTCCTATGATATGTTTTCTCTAGAATCCCGAGTTTCTTTTATGCAATTACATGAATGACACTTCAGTTGTTGTGATCATACGAAACTGTTACCATCGCAGAAAGTATTATCAGCCACCGCAATTCCTAGATGTCTACCATAGCAAAACATCATCCTTACATAAGTTTCCACAATCTGAGACAAGATTCACGGGGACATATAAAGAAAGTAGGGTGGCGCCAGTTCACAGCCAATCCCCCCAGCCCCCGCCCCAACCCACCTCCCCACCCGACCTCAATAAAAACGTAGTCGAAGTAAAGGTGTCCAGTCGAATTTCGAAGGAATGGGGTGTCACAACTAGTGGGGGAATTCTTCATTAAGGGAAATGGTGCAGGGAATGGTTGAGCTGTGGAGTTTTCATTTGGGTAGTTGGATGGGTCGGGGATTGCATATTAAGAGTCTCAATGCAATTCCGGCATTCATGTCCAAGCTGAAGACATTCGGGGGCAAATGCGATGTGGATGGCGCATAATGGTTTTCCACACGTCAGCGACTTCTTCTTGTGTCACACTTACTGAGAGGGTGTGGCCTCTAGGGAGTTCTGTACTAGAGACCCAAGCAGGTTTAAATCACTCGGTGGGTATTCAGGAGCAGGTTCAGGGTCATCCTATTCGACTACGTGTACTGTACGAGAGGTATGCGGGACTTCTAGTTGGCGATGGACATTTGTCCAGTTCATGGTCCAATGTCCAGTTAGTCCACAGCAGAAGCAATGGTCTGCTCAAAGCTGTTTGGGCACCGATGCGGAAAGAGGGCAGAAAGGCATACGGGTGTCTAGGTGAGTGGGAAGATTCAAGCGGTGGCTAATCGAGCATCATATGGTTTCTGGGCGGCTTGTAGAGCCCAAGCGGCAAATTGTATCATAGTGTTCTGCATAGAAATTACGTGGGAGTTCAGGTCAGCCATGTGCGTAATTATTTAAAGGAGGCTATCCTCCATCATGGAATAGGCACAGCCAGTGGCCTTGGGTGGCACAGAGATATTCTGTAAGCCTTTAACAAGGCGTCCATCTGAGTAATGCCAGATGGAGGGGCGGTGGGTGCTTGTGCAGCAGAGGATGTAGAGTCAGCGGCAGATGGTGCAGGCATGGTTGTGGGACATGGCGGATTATTCTTCTTGCCAGGCCCTCATGTTCCGGTGACCTTGTTTACGGCGGCTGCAGTCTCTTGTGCTTCCTCAACGTGTTCTATGGGATGGATGATTCTCCTCTGGGTGGCTTCTCGATTCAAGAAGTTATTAATATGGATTGTGGCATTAGTCAATTCCATAATGTAGCGAATGTCCGCTTGATATACATGATCTTTTAAGTTCGGGTGTCCGCCAAATGCCTCAATAAAACTGTCAACGGGGATGGGCGTCGCAATGCAGGGTGCCGTAGACGTGTGTTAATAATCTTCTATTGCATACAGCCGATATAGGAACATTTCTTTTGCTTCCAAGCATATAGTGTGGAGAAGAATGCAGCTAATTTCTGCTTAGATGCTATTTCTGAAGCGTTCTTGTAAAGCAGCACAGAGCTAGTCGAAGGAGGGTGGTCCGGCTATTCGTAAATCCATTAAAACATGAAGGGCCTTTCCCTCCAGTCGACTTGTTAAATATAATCCTCCAGCACTATAATCACATCTGTTCAATTCCGCTTTTAGGCACAACTGGCAAAGATAGTTCTCCCAAGGGGTTTCTCCATCATATTCGAGTGGCAGTATTGTTTCCCACCGATCGTGTCAGTACCATGATTCGATACATGATTGGTAAGCCGGAGGTGTGATCGGTCTGTCAGGCAACATGCCCCAGAGACAAAACCTCTTTTTTCATCATGGTCTGATGGTTGTCTCCATACTGCATTTTCTTCATCTTGGCAGAAAGGTTTGGTAGGGTGCCTTTCCAAGAAAGGCCCTTCCAAGAAGAGGTATCTGTTCGGACTAATCCTACAGGGAGCGGGAGGTGCGTGCAGATGTAGTGCATGCGAGATGGGAGGAAAGGGTTGCAAGTGGCTCTCTTTACCATAGGTGGCTTTTGATCTTTCCTACCAGCATTCGAGCCAAGCTCTTTTTAAGTGTCTCTCTTGGGCGGCAGTGTGATGTGGGGTAGGTGGGGGGTGGGTTGTTGAGGAGCGAAAGAGAAGGCACGAGGGTGGGTTTATACTTAATGTTTAAGTTTTCCAAAGCTCCATGCATAGTATTTTATTCATTGGCCAAAAAAGGTGCACAGGCAGCAATGGGGAAGAGTTGCATCACTTCTTCAGCCTAGACGATACGCTTTATGATTGGTACGAAATTTAGGCGACGATAGAATATATATAAGGGTCACAAGACCCGTTGGAGTGGTCAAAAGGATGGCAGGGGTTATTCGAAGTCTCGAATGAGGGGCACCCGTGGTGAGAAGTCTTATGTGGCATGAAGTAATATTGCGATGTCGAAACCATTCACCACGGTACTTGCTAGTAGGTGATAATGTTTTTCAAGTGCAAGTAAGGCGAGCTGAGAGATATGGCGAACCGAGAGACTCAACTCTCCCAATCCTAGTGATAGGCGCTGGCGACTGTTATACTATTTAGAGGGGATGATCCAAGTGAGGTGTGCAGGGCCAAGTGAACAAGAAGAAGGAGTGGCTTTTTTGGCAGGGAATTCATGAGTGCTGATGGTGTCACCAGCTTAGAGAAGCAGCTACAAGGGTGAATTTCCTTACTTGTAAGAATACTTGGCAAAGGCGACACCATTACAATGCTAAAACAGTTTGTCCTCACGTTGAATTTTGCGCGGGCCGAAAACAGAATGGCTGCTCAAATGCAGTGGAGTATAACAAATGGTGCTTAATGCGAGATTTCTGGAATTCTGCAAGAAAATAAAATCTAGATTAATGTGTGCATTTAAGGTTTTATCATGCAGAGTTCAATTCATAAGCGCAGTAGAAAATTCACAGTTACGGCCAAAACTGTTCCGCAAATGTGGGGTCTAGGTTTTGCTATTGTGGGTGCTGCTAGGTTTTTACCTGCATTGGTAAGAATCTTCCCCCGGTACAACGTCGCATGCTGACCTAATCCTCGAAAGCCAAAGATCACAACAAGCCAGGCAGATGGCACTTCTAAGAACAGATTAACATTTAATGGCTTCCCACATAGGATGCGGTCGCGAAGAGGCGGCTCCAGTGAAGTTAGTCTATCTCATGGGTTTGACTTGATTAAAATGGCAAAAGGAGGATGGTAGAATTAGAATCAGCAGTCCAGGAAAATGTCATGGTAGTCCTTCAGAACGAGAGCAACAAGCCGAAAAAGCGGAGCTCGGTCAGAGGCTGGCGCCGAACTGAGGTTTTCCAAGTTTCTTAGTAGCAGATGAATGGCGGCAGTGGATCGTCTAGACAATGTTCCAGCACGGAGGAACCAACAGTTCTGCCAGTGTGCAGTCGAATCTACCTCTCTTCAGAGTCAGGAGATGGTCCAGAAGTTTCAAATCAACGAAGTTTTCTGAGCGTTGCGGTTGCAGTGAAGGTTGCTGAAGGTGGGGGAATTTAGATTGTTAATTTGGCCGCTTTTGCTGAGCTGTCCTTTCAAAAGTAGGTTGCTCTGCTGCCTATGTAGATATCGGCCTGTTCTGAGTGGTTAAAGTCTCGGTGGTACCGCGGTGCAATTTCTCTGTCATTTCTGAATTGGAGAGCTTGGCGTATACCTTTCAGCAGCTCGGTCCAGAGATTGCTTGGCGTATAGTTCGCTGGAAAACGAGATCCAGAGAACGCAATGCAAACAGCTTTTATACTTTCTGCTCTGCATTTCATTATCTTGTGGCAAATGGCTGGCTTTCTCGTGAGTTCTCCAGCCAATCAGTGGTCGCCTTTTTGGGTGTGCCGGTCTTAGCAACAGTAGCAGGAATTCGAAGTTTTATGCGTCGCTTCCTCTTTGTCTTGACCTGGCATTATTATCATGAGGAAGTGGAAATTTCAGGCTTTTTAGCTGTACCAAGCATTCCCGGAAGCTTTTGCGATCATGGCCAGTACGGGGAAGAAGTCAGGCAAATATCATGGGTAAAGAACTAATAGTGTCCACTCAGTCATCGGCATCGCGTAAACACGGCCTTATCCATACTATGAAAAGAAAACCTGTCTATTACGGGGCTACTCCCAGTGGCCCGGCGCATGCACAGAGGGGACAAGTCGTGTCTTAGACATTCTTGCCATCATGCATGCCTTGGGTATAGCCACCCGCAGTGTGGCCGTACCACATTCCAAGGGGTGTTGTGGCGGATTGCCGGTTCTGGGTGGCTAGTCCTTTCCGTTAGCTGGCCACAGCTATTGGTTAATGCACGCACACCGCAGCCTGGCAAAGGATCTCCATTGTAATCTGGATGGCAAAGGGTTTAAGAAAAAAGTGTCATTTACCTGTATGGCTGTATATTATGAAGGTACGTTTGCCACCGATGTTAGAGAAAGCTTATTTGCACTTGCAGTTGAAAGCCAAAGTGCAAAAGGGCTTGTTCATGCTATAAATATATGCTCCCACGCACGGATCGATGTGTCAAGCCTATGAAAGGTGTGAAAACCTTCATACATTCAGGTAATTCAGTCTCTGCAGAATCAGATGATGATTAATTTGATGGCAATCATAATCTCAGGAATCGCTTACGTTAGATTTTGATGTATCTGTTTAAATGCACATATGTATCTGTTTAAATGGTTTGTATGTCATTTTGTCCTACACCCAACTGGATTTCCACATAAAATGTGCATCTACACATGTCCGATAGACCATGAATGACATATAAGTAATTATAATTTATGGGTGTCTGGCTGTTTGTCTGGCTGGAGGGTTGGCTGGTTGGCTGTCTGTCTGTCTGTCTGTCTGGCTGGCTGGCTGGCTGGCTGGCTGGCTGGATGGATAGATGTATGTTTGATTGGTTGCTTGGTTAGATGGATGGATGGTTGGCTGCCTGGCTGGCTGGATGGTTGGCTGGCTGGCTGGCTGGCTGGCTGGCTGGCTGGCTGGCTGGCTGGCTGGCTGGCTGGCTGGCTGGCTGGCTGGCTGGCTGGCTGGCTGGCTGGCTCACTGGCTCCCTCGATCGATTGAGCGATTGAGCGATAGATGGGAAATGAATGCATCGATGTGCAGAGAAGGAGAGAGCGTGAGTGTGGTGCTGGGAGAAGGTGGGAGGCCTTATATCGATGGCACTGCCATTATTTTGCTATGTTGTAGTATAAGTAATAAACTTGTAAACTAATAAAATTTTGTCTATTTGCGACCATGGGCATAGCTTTGAATTTCTGTATGTGTTTCACTTCTGTATGTGTTTTGCATGATAATTTGTCCTAGAGTTTCAGTGGAATTGTGTCCATGATATTTATTAGCAAGATAGGGTATCTTGTATTGCGTAATTTACCGCTTTACTAAGTGAACCCTTTTTGCATTTGTAATGTCTAGTCTTCTCGACCCACGCTTCCCATTTAGGCTGAAATAAATCTCAGGCTTTGTATTTTGATGTGATTTTATGCGTGCTATTTCATTTGTATACGAATTAGACCATACATCATTGCAATATGCGCAAATGAACTCGTGCGCAAGAGTGATTTTATTGGTTTTACTGCTTTATTTGATTTGAATCGTCGAATGACACCAATGAAATTGATTTTTTGTCCAAATTATCCCATTTTATTTAGTCTTTATGATGGGTGCGTGCGTGCGTGCGTGCGTGCGTGCGTGCGTGCGTGCGTGCGTGCGTGCGTGCGTGCGTGAGTGTGTGTGTGCGTGCGAACGCGCATGTGTTCATGGCTGGATCGGTGGGTGGGTCGGTGGGTGGGTCGGTGGGTGGGTTGGTGGGTGTGTCGGTGGGTTGGTGGGTGGGCGGGCGGATGGGCGGGCGGGCGGGCGGGCGGGCGAGCGTGCGTGCGTGCGTGCGTGCGTGCGTGCGTGCGTGCGTGCGTGCGTGCGTGCGTGCGTGCGTGCGTGCGTGCGTGCGTGCGTGCGTGCGTGCGTGCGTGCGTGCGTGCGTGCGTGCGTGCGTGCGTGCGTGCGTGCGTGCGTGCGTGCGTGCGTGCGTGCGTGCGTGCGTGCGTGCGTGCGTGCGTGCGTGCGTGCGTGCGTGCGTGCGTGCGTGCGTGCGTGCGTGCGTGCGTGCGTGCGTGCGTGCGTGCGTGCGTGCGTGCGTGCGTGCGTGCGTGCGTGCGTGCGTGCGTGCGTGCGTGCGTGCGTGCGTGAGTGTGTGTGTGCGTGCGAACGCGCATGTGTTCATGGCTGGATCGGTGGGTGGGTCGGTGGGTGGGTCGGTGGGTGGGTCGGTGGGTGGGTTGGTGGGTGTGTCGGTGGGTTGGTGGGTGGGCGGGCAGGCGGGCGGGCGGGCGGGCGGGCGGGCGGGCGGGCGGGCGGGCGGGCGGGCGAGCGAGCGAGTGAGTGAGTGACTGAGGAAGATAGGGAGGGGTGGGTGGGGGGTGTTGTGGTTATTATTGTCGATGTAGGCTAGACATCTTCTAGACCATCAGTAAAATCTAATTGCTCTAGTGTTGTTGTTGTTGTTGTTGTTGTTGATGTTGTTGTTGTTGTTGTTGTTGTTGTTGTTGTTGTTATAAAATGTATAATACATGCAACACAGAAACATCTAGAATGTCAACAAATATATAATTATTTAACAAAAGAAATTGTATATTTAAACACACGGTGCATAGCCAGTTAGTTCAGTTCGTGTGGACATAGATTAAATAGAAAGCACTGAGCACAGTGCAAATCATAGCAAAGTCTTCTGGTGAGACATTCAATGCGGTAAAGCATATCTGGATTGTTTGGCAGACACCCAGTTGAGACTAGCCTGTTTCAATCGATGAAAAGATGGACAAGGCCTTTATTATTCGTGGCAACGTTAAACCAGGTTGCAGCTCCAAGTTGTTCACAACCAAGAGCTTAAGCCGTGACAGATAACGGTTTCTCTGCTGATGTAAGATCCCACAACGCAATATAACGTGTGAGTAATCCTCAATATCAGCTTGACATAGACGACAAGCAGGATTGGCAGAATTCTCCTTGAACTTGCTAAGGGTGGATTGAACCAGATACGCCCCGGGTTACAAATCAGGCTTTGCTGACACTTTTTCCGACATCTTTGGTAGCATTTTGGACAGACTCAATTGAGAAATACTGTTTGCCAATGGGGACATTGGATGCATTTAAATGTATTAGAGTACCCTTCGAGTTGCATTCTGTAACTAGGAGAATATTCCAATGAGTGTCACGGTCACATCTAACAGCTGTTTTCCATGCAGCCTTGGTTGGTCTATTCTGAATTAAATTCTCTATTGTTGGTAGATTATATCTTTCCAGAAGTTTAGCAACATGTATTAACTAGCTCCTGGAATTCTTGTCTTTCAACGCTGTTTGCCATACTAAGATGTTATTGAGTTATTCTTTGTTGCTCAAAAGAATTCTTCCTAATAGTGAGAGTTGGCATGTATTAAGATCAGCTGTTAGTGGTCTAGCACCAAGTAGTATACAGACAGCACATTTGGTAGTGCGGACTGGATGGGCCTGAATCCTTCTAATGGTGCTAATTAAGAATTTTTTGAGATTATCTAGCTGCTGTTTGTTGAGAACAAATAGCTCTAATCCATACAAGAGACGAGTAATGGCGTACATCATCAATATATGATGGCGTGCCCGTGGTATTAGACCATAAATAGTTCTCCTATTCTTCTGTGGTCAATCCCAGATGTGTAGCTATTGGAGATATGAATACAATAGTTTTGTCGAGATGTAATGTTGGTGAGTCTGCTGAAACTCTCTTGGGAATGAAATAAATTAGAACAGTCGACTTCTCTGGGTGAACTATGTATCGTTCACCAGCTGAATATTGATGAGTGATGTCAAGAATACACTGAAGTTCTTGTTGCAAATTGGTTATTAGGGTTAGATCATCAGCAACAGTTGGAAAGCCTACATATTGGGTTCCGATAAATGATCTCAGTACGCTTTTTCAAGTTGTAGTAGGTTGTTGATATACAACTTGTATAGACAAAGGATAGAATTCCACCTTGCCTCACTCCTTGAAGGAGTGGAAATGAGTGGCTTACAGATTGTCTCTATTTTGCCCTTTTAGTTAGCCTAGAGTAAAGTCTGTCAGTTATATGGAGAAAATGGACTTAGATTTCAAGTTCATACAGCTTACATTTAAGAGATTTGTGGCCCACTACATCATGGGCTTTTTGCGTATCAAGAAAGGCAATGTACTGAGGAATGTGTAGTTCTTTGTATTCAACCATAAATTCTGAGAGGATCAGACCTGCCATTAGTGAGGGAAGTCTCTTCGTAAAACCAAATTGGAGATCTGACTGATGCTGTGGTAGTCGGTCAGTAATTTTAGCCAGAATAACATGCTCGAAGATCTTTCCTATCTGAGATGTGTGTAGCTTGCAGGGTAGTGGTGGGCCGTTCCTGTGTAGTGTGTCGACTCGCCACGCAACAAGTGCACGATGAGTGATGATGCTGGTTAGCATCTGGTCTCGGGGTGACGGACAATGTACGAGACTGCCCTGTGGGAAACAAAAATGGGCTCCTAAGGCCGGTGGAACTCAATCGTTCTGGTGGGGACGTGCGACCATCGTCGCGAACATTAAACACAACTGTCTCATCCCACGAGTTTGTGTCACCAGTATGCCTGTCCATAGCAATTTCGTGATCTATGGACTTACAAGATTTGATTTGGTGACCTAAAAATATACGTCTATACAATGAGTTTACCTAAACAATTATAAATATGCTAGATAACACTACAGTAAGAGCATACAAAAATACGAGACATAGAGACAGGTAGATGAACTTTTAAACATGGGGCTACCGGAGGTACCACACAGACTCGTAGGTCCGCAGACGCATCCCCGCAAGGGAGGCTCCCATAAACGAGACGTAACTATTTAACCTAATATAAGTTATTATACTTCTAAGCTGAAAGGAAGAAGGTTATCTCGGACGAAAAGTGATGTGCCTCACGCGGGCACTACTCCTAGTGCAAGTTTTGGGTGAGGAGTATTAGCCTGGCGTGGACCATCGTCGCTGAAACCTTGCGAGAGGCAAGTGTCATGCGCGGGCCTCCATCTCGGGAAGGTGTCGCCACTGCTTAAAGCGGGAGAAGAATAGTAGGCAAAAAATGGGCCCACTCTAATATTTCAATCAAAAATGCTTTATTAGGAAAAGACCATATGTATGTATGTATGTATGTATGTATGTATTTTTATTTTATTGACGCACTGGCAACGTGCGGCTTCAATTTCCATGTGCTAACTTAGCCGACAATGATGCACCCGTTAGTTTAATTTGTTGATCACCATCTCCCGGTCGGGGGATCGAACCGCCATTCTGCAACTCCGCATAGCATCAGCAACCAGGCATCTTTCCACTGGACCACCGCACCAAGACTATAAAGTCAAGGATTGGCCGACCAGCTTTCACATGTCTGATATACTGACACACTGACGATTCATATGGGACTATCTGTGGATGCATCTGTCACAATCAATCCTAGGCTTTTACGCCTATTGTACTCTGACTCCAGCACGGCTCTGGCAGTATATGTATTTTTATTTTATTGACGCACTGGCAAAGTGCGGCTTCAATTTCCATGTGCTAACTTAGCCGACAGTGATGCACCCGTTAGTTTAATTTGTTGATCACCATCTCCCGGTCGGGGGATCGAACCGCCATTCTGCAACTCCGCATAGCATCAGCAACCAGGCATCTTTCCACTGGACCACCGCACTAAGACTATAAAGTCAAGGATTGGCCGACCAGCTTTCACATGTCTGATATACTGACACACTGACGATTCATATGGGACTATCTGTGGATGCATCTGTCACAATCAATCCTAGGCTTTTACGCCTATTGTACTCTGACTCCAGCACGGCTCTGGCAGTATATGTATTTTTATTTTATTGACGCACTGGCAACGTGCGGCTTCAATTTCCATGTGCTAACTTAGCCGACAGTGATGCACCCGTTAGTTTAATTTGTTGATCACCATCTCCCGGTCGGGGGATCGAACCGCCATTCTGCAACTCCGCATAGCATCAGCAACCAGGCATCTTTCCACTGGACCACCGCACCAAGACTATAAAGTCAAGGATTGGCCGACCAGCTTTCACATGTCTGATATACTGACACACTGACGATTCATATGGGACTATCTGTGGATGCATCTGTCACAATCAATCCTAGGCTTTTACGCCTATTGTACTCTGACTCCAGCACGGCTCTGGCAGTATATGTATTTTTATTTTATTGACGCACTGGCAACGTGCGGCTTCAATTTCCATGTGCTAACTTAGCCGACAGTGATGCACCCGTTAGTTTAATTTGTTGATCACCATCTCCCGGTCGGGGGATCGAACCGCCATTCTGCAACTCCGCATAGCATCAGCAACCAGGCATCTTTCCACTGGACCACCGCACCAAGACTATTGAAGCTCAAAGGCGCTTTACAAGATTATATAAAATTACACAATTATGTACAAAAACCTAAATTGAAAATAAATATGTTTTGAGAGCAGATTTGAAAGGTTCAATTTTACGGCAATTTTGTATATGTGGTGGAAGACTGTTCCAAGGCTTGGGGCCAGCTCTAGAGAACGCGCGTTGGCCGATTAGTAGATTGGATGGTGGCACTACACAGAGTAAACGACTACTTGATCGGAGAGCCCTTGGCGCTGTCTTCTGTACGATCAACGATTTTAGATATGGCGGGGCAAGATTATTAAGACATTTGAAAACCAGTAGTGCAAGTTTGTAATTTATGCGCTGTTTAACTGGTAGCCAATGAAGATCTTTCAAAACAGGTGTAATGTGTTCATATGGCTTAGTCCGTGATAGTAATCTGGCCGCAGTGTTCTGGCCCTATGAAGACTGGTAAGCTGTTCTGTTGATATGCCAGCTAGCAAAGAATTCCCGTAATCCAGTCTCGAAGTTATGGTCGCGTGTACAAGCGTTTTTATAGCATTATCATCCAATAGCTTTCTGATCTTGTTAATGTTCCGTAAGTTAAAATAAACAGATTTACATATAGAGGTTACTTGATTTTTCATTGACATGGTGTCATCAAAGATTATGCCGATGTTACGGGCAGTTGAGCTAAATGAAATATAAAATAATTCTTGTTTTGAAAACAACTAAAAGGAATTAAGCAAAGCAGAAGGCCCGCAGAAATAAAGCGGCAACTACTAATACAGCAAACCAAGAATTACATAAGACGGTAACAAGAGATTATGACTATAGGGGTGCATACTGTTTTACGTGAAGACGGGACAGGGGATTCCCGATGGATTCCCTTGTTACCGTCTTATGTAATTCTTGGTTTGCTGTATTAGTAGTTGCCGCTTTATTTCTGCGGGCCTTCTGCTTTGCTTAATTCCTTTTAGTTGTTTTCAGAACAAGAATTATTTTAGGCCGCAACTGGCTGATATCTACCTTGCTATTAGACACGGCTGTCACGGAGAACAGATGCCCCAAGACATCAATACTAGAGACACCACTCATACATGTTACGTAGCAGGATCTCCAAACTGGATAGTAATCCGGACATTCTGCCCCGTAACCACATAAAACATTACAAGACATAGGTTACATTTCACGAAAGCATTATTAGGCCATTTCTCTTATGGTGATGGTGGGGGTAAGAAACACCATAAATGTCCTTCCCGCAAGGGTGTGGCAGACCTAAATATCATGCCCAGACATTTTAACGGAATTCGGTGGGAATACGTATCTCGCCCGTCACCGGGTCCTATGGAACTAACCGTTTTACCTGTCATTAGGTTTATATACAAGTTGCCAGTTTTGCACTGTGGTGCGGGAGGATTGTCAGTAAATAAAATAATAATTAATACATGTGTTCGCAGTGCTTTCCTACATTGGCTTAAAGTGCTAACTACTAAGTATCCAAAGATACACGGGAATGTGTGTGATACCGAACCCTGGCCATCACCGCTCGGAAACCCCAACAGTTTCCCTTGAGTCGGATCAGCCCATGGTGCGGATAGGGACATCCAAACAATTAAGAAGCCACAAGGCTGTGTGGAGCACGAAGAGAGACAAAATCTTACTTATGAGTCTTACCGGAATGCGGGGCTAGATTATCGCACTACCGGAAGAGAAGAGTATATTACACAGTATGTAATGAAGAAAGTGTCTCTAATCATTTTGAACCTATCCTATTGAGCTGAATAGAAAAGGTTTAGTCGGTAGCATGCCGGGATAAACGGAGTTATAGCATGAACAGCGACCTCAGTGAAAAATTGTTGGTGGCGGGAGAAAGTGCTGCATATATAAGTGTTGCTGTATAGTGTTTCCTACGTGCACTGCAGTCCTATATTTTTTATGAAAAAAGAAAACATATGAACGGATGACCACTGGCCATATATATATACATAATCTAACCAGACAATCAATACGGTGTCAAATGATCAAGATATATATAACAGTACAGGTTAACGAACCTACTATAGTGCGTTTAGCAACACATTGAGGAAAATGATAATAATTATCAACAAATACGGAAATTATAACTAGCGGTCCTAAAACCATTATGGTTCCTTTTAGTCATCGGGACCATTCTTACAGATAATAAAATTAACAAAACCTATATAGGGAAATAATTAAACTGTGAAGCATAGTTACTTGAATACTTGGTAGTCATTCCTAAGTTAGGCTACCATGTTACTGAAATTGATACATCAAGTCGACGTGGGATGATGCGCTCTCTGGAAGCTGGAAAGTTCCCGCAGGTTGGTTTCCGCAAGCTGTTTTCTGCAAACAAGACTCCCACAAGAACACTTATGGCAGGAGTGCATCACTCAGTGCTGTAGGCCTAATAGAATGTTTAATGAGCAGTCAGTAGAAGATACGATAGTACTACGTGGTGAAGAAAGTTCCCATACACCGATGGCATGGATCGAAGGTGTAAACAACCCGGTCATAAGCAGGGGTTGTCAGAGGCAAACGAAGATACAAAACAAAGCTTCACGGTGCTGGGTACGTCAGCCAGCTCTGAAGACGCACCGGGCAGAGTTCACTTGCTGCGTTCGAAAGTCGAAAGAACCTACACGATATTAGTGCGGTGGCGATTGAAATACCACTTTTAGGCGTGGCCGGCGGATCCGGTGAGTCATCCATCAAAAAACATCCTGCCTCTACATCAGTAGACTCACATATTCAGGTCGTAAAGGCCTCACCGCAAATTTGTGTTCAGAAAATGTTAATATTCGAGAACAATTATCAGAAGTTCCAAATTACTCCCGTAAATGGGGAGTTACAAAATTGTTTTAGTGTGGTGGGTAGGAGAACTGCACGCTATGGGATAAAAACCCGACACATCGCTTGTTAGTAGCTGGTACAGATCCAACCTGTTCGGCCCCTGGCCGAGGATGCTCTCGATCACTGGATCGTGTCTCCTTTTATACTCCTCGTGACGTCAGAGGCGCAGGCTTCATCCAATCTTCATTCAAGCAACAGCCAATCAGCGTGTAGCTAATAATAGTGCAGACGAACGTTCTCGAACATCCTAGAAGTTTTACGTCCACGTGGTTATGACGTCACAGCAATACTTTGAAGATAATCAGAAGAGCTTTCCCTGGATAACTCAGCCGTTTCTCAACCGATTTTGAAATGGTTTACAGATTTGAAAAGCCCGTTGAATTCCGGTCTTGATTAATGCCAGATTTAACTGGAACAGGCAATCAATAAGGATTACAGGGTACCATCTCGGTACACTAAAAGCGCCATCCTATCTAGGTCGTGACCATGCGCTCCATACAAACAGCATCTCAGTGCGTGCATGCGCATCATGCGCTTTAACGAACCTAGTCGTTTTTCGACATGCTATCTCTCCCCTAGGCCTATGTAGGCTTATGGCCCTACCCAGAGGGGCGTGTTCAGGAAACGAATCCAGGACTGGCGGCGTGTACCCAGCTCACCTGGTACGGCCGGTATCTGACCGGTCGATCCGAAGTACACCAACCCCTCCTAGTTTGACATCTGTGCAAATGATCGCGCATGGCGGATCGACGCACGGACGTACGCTAGGCGGGAATTATAGACTTCCTGGGTAGGCGCATGGCCGGAGAGGAGTAGCGACGCATTAGACGCGTATTCAAGAGACAGAGCACATAGGGGTGCCAAGAGGAGGGGGAGGCATACGTTTAGTTTTCAATTTTGACCTGGAATTATTTTTCCAGGCCCTTCTTTTTTTCTTTTTTTTATTATTACTAATATTACGGTGTGTGCTATAACTTTATTTAGTAGATGATTCTAAACAATAGCTCACATGGGTGTTCTCTCTGAGTGCGGATAATCATGATCTCCACGTAGAACACCCAAGCTCCAACGTACCACAACTTAAGTTTGTAAATATATATAAAAATATAATAAGAAAAAGACAAGGTATATATAGACCATGTAACATACCCTAACGAGGTATTTATTTGTTAAATCACACCAGATTACTTGCGCACCCCAGGTACAAAAAGGGGTACACAACACGTCTCACTTAGTATGATCATTATATAAAATATCTATTTGCGGCCCGTTATTGTGGGTCTGCAATGGGCAGCTCTCGCTGGCCCCATATCCGTCCTGACGTCTGAGACAGGAAGAAAAATAATAAGAAAAATAAGATATATAATAATACTAACTTTAAAATTGGTTTATCAGGCAGCTCCAGCGTAGCTGAGACTGCATGACGGGATTGTGACGTTATTGCATGGCAGGATGTTATATTCTTTACATCACACACGATGTTCTTACAACATCGGAGTCCGCAGTGCTCATTTCGTGTGAGACACAACCGGGCACTGAAGTGTGCGGCTGTGTCAGGCGTTACTAGTGGTTGCCAATGTCGCTGATGCTATGGTGATGGTAGCTGTCGTGGTGGCTGTTGTAGCTGTTGTGGTGGTCGCTGTAGCTGTCGTGGTGATGGCGGTGAGTGGTACCGTAGGCTGAAGTCATGGTGCGGGAACGGATACGACAGGAGACGACATCTTCCGAAACTTAGCATACTTTAATAGACGACTTGTGGTGATGTTAGGCATGGGCTGGATATCCTGTGTGTGGGCGATCAATCTCTTTCCCGCGTATGGACGTTCCGGCGTGGTTCCCTTTCTGATTGCTGGGTCAGAAAGGCGAGGAGGCGGATGCTGAATAACAGGGGTCGGAGTTACACTAATTATCACAGGCTGCGACGGTCCTGGTCCTTCATCTATGGAAAGTTCGGGTGGAGATGGAGACTGTGTGTAACTTGGAATGTCTGTCTCCGCAGGTGTCGTAATTACTACCGAAATCGGTTGACTGGCTAACAGTGTTTTAGACACTACGGTGGCGGGTGTAGTGACCGTAGCCAGATGGCTAATAACCGATGTAGGTGCCGCCGAACTGGATTCTGCGGGAGCTTCTTACTCCGCTTCAGGACTGGTGTGGATGAAGTGACTGGTACCGGCATAATGCTTCCAGACGCGGCTGCTGGCAGGATTTCACGTCTGGCTGTCGGCACGTTGCTTACAGTAGCCGCGGGAAGATGATGGCTAACGGGATATCTATGAGTAGTGTTCTTCATATGGCCCATTTTCTCAGTCGGGAGAACTTTGACCAGGAGTCGAGATTCGAAACTGGTGGCTAAAACGGCCGATCCTCATCCTCTTCCCCAGGAACAAACGTCACATCCAACACATGGTGATGATAACGGAGCGCGTGTGTCACGCCATGGCGAGTAGCGGTGTAGAGATACTGGCACATCACACAAAAGGCTGACTGGAAGAGATGATCCTTATTAACATGAAGGGTGCAGTCGGATTTTCTATTGAAAGTTCTCGTACATGGCTCTCCGCTAGCTAACAATGAGTTACACGGGAACTGTTTTGGAACTGGTACCGATTCTTCTTCAGATGAATCCGATAATGCTAAATCTTCAACGAGAGACATCTTGTTCCCGCATGGTAGTTGGTTGCAGGAACTTTATTCAAAACCTAATGCCCCATCTCTTCATTGTTTATAACTTTCCAGGCGAAATATAATGATGAAATAATAAGAAGAAAAACAGCCGAATTTGGTTTGCGACACGAAAAAAGCCTAATGCTATGTTCTTCCCTGGTGTCAAGTTTTGATGGGGGGAAGACAAAGTTTCAGAGCGCGCTTCCTCCTTTTATACTATTTGGTGACGTCACAGGTGGCGGATGACCACACCTAAAAGTTTTTAACAGGTGATTCGGTCATTCTTATGTGGATATTTCCTCGTTTCCTGGCCTGGACGTCATGGGATTAATTCCTCCCGTGTAAAGGGAGTACTTTTAATTAAAGGAAGAATGGCTCATTAAACTTGTCTTAATTTCGCGCATTTAACAGCCTTCGATCAACATAGAAACGTGGTACTACTTTTTCTTTGCGGAGCCTCACCTTTTAATTAGCATGAGGCTGTTCTCCAGATTAGATGCTTATAAACTTGCCTATTTTAATTCTAGGCTGGAGCGCCTGATGGGGTGTGTGGAAGCCAGGTGACGTCAGCGGTAATCTCCTGGACTCACCCTCGCCACTCCTCCATCACGCTGTGGTAGTCGTGTCTTTGGGCGGCTCTTTTGTTTAAAGCGTTTGATCCAACTTACTGGAAATATCAGTAAATGTCACGTGGCTCTAAAAAGCACGTGGTTGATCGGAAACGTATATGCTGTTTATGGCGATGGCCAAAATGCTGTTGCTGAGGTGTAGTCTGTTGCAGAAGCGAGAGATAGAAATATATATGTGACATCAAGAGTTTTATAATGTCCCGTATTTGCACGAGTTCTTTAACATGCGTCTTAGTAGGTGTCTGTAATAAGTAGTTCTCAGCCCGTGTTGATTATAGACTGGAACGCAAGGAAGAGAATTTTTGAAATTCTCTCTGTAATTTTACTGTCAGATTTTTTATGCCACTTTACCGGCCTGTGTGCTAATGATTTGTAGCACGGTAGAGCAGTTGTGTTCTTAATCAAAAATTTAACAGTAAAGTTGTAATTAATTTTGATGCATGGTTTAAACAGATCTATTCATGCGGTAGATCAACATTACTGATCCCGTCAAAATGGCTGTGTTTTCCGAGCGGAAGGGCTGGCCAAGAATTCTCCTCAATGGGTAGAACTAGCTCCGTCCCGGCCGAGACCAAACACATTAGTACCATTTTTAGAAATGGTTAAATTACAGTACAACTCGCAAACATGTGTGTCATAGTTATTACAATTTACAATGCCGTCGTTCGGAGATTGTGAATACAGTCAACCTGAGTGTCTGTGTTTCTGTCATGTTGGTGGTTTGAATCTGATATGCGTGACTGGTTCTCTGTGGATGGTACTTGCGCTGTGGTGAAGGTGACGTGTTCATGGCCGCCAGGTGCGGGAAGGGGGAGGGAGAGGCAGCGTGAATGTCAACTTTATCGAACCCTGAGGGTATTTCACTCTGTAATGGCCGAGCCCGTGGGTGGGACAGAGTTACTTTAGAGCATAGATGACCTGTCAGAAGCTGTCGTGACTTTGATCAATCCATTGTCGAATTCAACTTTTCGGTAGTAAAATCCTACTCGTGACTGATGACAATGCAGGCATCTTGCTCTCTTAATAATATCGACTGTTATTACGTGTAGATGAAGTATGTAGTTTAGCTGTTTCCATACGACGTTGGGGAGAAGGGAAGGGGAGGAATGTTGGACAAACGTCCTCCCGTGACGCGGACTGTAGATGGCTGTAGTGCAATCCTGATATCCATATGATCAGTTCCCCCGTAACTTGATAAGAAGGTGTGTGCGGGAGATTTTGTTGGCTGTTGTCTGTTGATGATTAGGCTGTTGTCGGGATATCCAGGCTGCTGTATGATGCCAATGTTATAAGCAAAGTGGGCGCATTCCAGTTTTCCATGCTGGTGAATGCCCAGTCTGTTGTTATTTGCGGGATGTGTAGTCTGCGGAGATACTATTTCTCCCTTAATTTGTGTGGGAGGAATTTGTTGCGGGAATATTTATGTCTCTACCGGTAATTAATTAAGACCGGTAGGTGCTGCTAATGCTGTTGTTGCTGATGTTGAATGTCTCCATTATGCTGAGTATAACCGAGCAAGTATGTGATGTATGCGCAATGATGAATTGACACATCCAGTCTTGAAGGCTGGTGTGTTCTTGTAGGTGTTGACGTTCTGTCTGTTGTGTGATGTCCTGACTGCTCAAGGGGGAGTATGGTAGGCCAGTTGGCTGGGGTGGCCTTTGGATAGGGGGATGTGGTCATCTCCCATTACATGACGGTTGGTGTCCTGTCGTAATTTTTAGACCCCGGGAAAATTTGAGCCGAGAGGCTGCTGAACAGGCTGCTTCCCTGCCCACCGCGGGGGGGGGGGGATAACGTTGGTCGGTGCGATGCTGGATGCCACCTCCTCTGGTGCAGCAGTCTCTCTCATATCTGAAGATTGATAGTCAAAAGACGAAGAGTGGAGTGTGAAATGTACTGGGCCGGTGATGTCTGAACTTGGTGTATAGATGAGGGACACCAGTTGGATTTGAGGTGGTGGTGCACTTATGGATATGGGCCGCGCTTGGGTGGGAATTGATCTGGCACTTTGGGGGCATGGTCGGGTACACTTCGTTGTATGGTTCTGCGGTTCTAGACACGCCAAGGCGTCATCCAGGCTCTTCACTTCCATGCTATTCACCACATGTTTCACTCCACAGGAAGCATGGCTTGGGTCAGCCTCAGCTTCCGCTTGTAGTAACTCTATGATGGGGGGCATAGCATGAAGTGGGTGGGAATGGGAAGAGATTGGAGGCACAACTATTCCATCCGGTCCCTTGGACAAAACAAACACGAAATTCTTCAGATACGACTTCCCAGATCGAGTAGACCCGTGCTGAGGAGGGAGAGGGCGAGTACGTATCTCGTCATCGTCGTCAGTGGTAGCCGTTTGTTCGCCCACGTTCTTGCTTGGTAGAACCGGGGCTGAACTAGCACCGCGGTGCTCTGTGCTAACTGGGGGAATACTAATTTCTGTAGAAATATCTGTCTAGGTACCGGTGTCATGAGAAACGCCCAGTCCGAGCTCTGGTGCTGGGTCATCACTGATACAAGGTTTAAGTCGATCGAAGTGGATGACTGAGGTCACGCCATCCGAAGCACGGATGTGGTAAGTCACGTCCGACATCTTACCTACTACCACATATGGGCCTTTCCACTGCTAACTCAGTTTACTTGGCACGTTTGCAGACCATCGTGAATCGTGTACCCAAACCATTCTTCCTGCTTCATATGGATCTCCATGCACTCTCCGATCATGCTATGTCTTTTGCCGCCAGTGTGCAGTGGATAGGGTTTCTCTCACTAATTCATGGGCTTGTTCTATCTTTTGCCGCAAGAGTTCGACATAGAGAGATGGTGAATTTTTCTCCCCTGGTATTCGTGGCATAGCCAGATCCAGGGGTAAGGCTAATTCATGGCCTAACATTAGCTGAGCTGGGGTGTAGCCCATGCTGGAATGTTCTGAAGTGCGGTAAGCCATGAGTACATACGGGAGCCGTAGGTCCCAATCTCTACAATCAAGGTGTGTTTCCTTGGAAAGCATCTCCTGTTGAATCTCTCTACCATCCCGTCGCTCCGGGGGTGGTATGGAGTTGTCCTTGTTTTGACGATATGGAATAATTTGCAGAGCTCTGATATGAGCCGGCTCTCAAAATTACTTCCTTGATCGGAGTGCAACTCATAAGGCATACCAAAGCGGCAGAACACATTACTGGCCAATACCTCCACTACGGTGGATGCCTCTTGGTCCTGCAGAGCAAATGCTTCTACTCAGATGATGTATTTATTTCCATCACCCGTCGTATTCAAGGACCCGTGCACGTCGATAGCCACTTGCATCCATGGTGCACCAACAGTCTTAATTTGTGACAGTGCGATATGGTGTTGGACAACAGTGCGTTTTTGGCATGGGATACATTTGGCAACCCATGCCTTGACACTATCGCGAATCCCAATCCAATGGAATCTCAATTTGATATAGGCAACAGTCCTTTTCCACGGCCAGATGCCCAGCGTTATCATGTAGTTGTTTCAATATAAGTTCACGATAACTTTCCGGGACTACCAAACGGTTATTAATATATAGAACATTATTTATTAATCGACATTCTTCAAACCATTGGTAATAATATTTTGCCGTGGTGGATAAAGGTGTTACTGGTTCCTTAGGAGGATGTACCCCCTCCTGAATCCATGCGTATATGTTCCATGTCTGCACATCCGTTGTTTGGTGGTATGTGATTTTCTCCGGATTCCACTCTGCGCACCTCAATTCGGAACTCCGGAGATGGCTGTGTTGACTGTGTCATGGTGGCGGCCTCTTTGTGTTCAGCCTCCACGCCGATTCTGTTAAGGGCGTCGGCATTTCCATGCAATTTGACGGGATGGTGAACAACGTTAAAGTTATAGGCCTGCAGGGATTCCTGCCATCTCACTACCTGGCCCTCTGGATTTTTTTAAGTTCCTGAGCCACCGTAGCATGGCATGGTCTGTACGGAGTGTAAAAGGGTGCCCATACAGAAAGTGCTTATAATACTTGATGAAATGGACCGCCGCCAATAGTTCTCGCTTGGTGGTTGCGTATCTTCTCTCCATTTTATTCAGAGTATGCAAACCATAACCAAACAGCTGCTCTGCTCCATCTTCGGTGACCTGAGATAGAACTGTGCCAATAGCGAAAGCTGACGTGTCAGTGTCTAAGATGAAATCGAGGTTTGGATTATGGTGAGCAAGAATTGGGGCAGTCATCAAGAGTTCCTTCAGCGCCCTGAATGAGCCTTCACACTCACTCGGCCACTCAAATGGTCGATCTTTCTCGGTGATCTTGTAGAGGGGTGAAGCAATCTCACTGAAATGTCACTGTAACGGCGATAGTACTGGCATAGGCCAAGGAAACTTCGTGTCTCCGTAACTGAAGAGGGTCGAGGCCACTCTGCTACTGCCTTAGTTTTTTATGGCTGTGTAGCCACTCCATCACCGGATATGGTGTGTCCCCGGAACTCAAAGCTCTGTCTGAAGAGATGACATTTCTTCAGTTTGAGTTTTAAATTGGCCGTGCAGAATCTTGAAAGCAGTGTCCAAATTTATCAAGGTTTTCTCAGACGTAGGTCCAAAGACTATTACGTCATCGATGTAACAGAGACAGATCTCCCATTGCAGGGTGGTTAATACCTGCTCAATGAGTCATTCAAAGGTTCCGGGAGCATTGCACAACCCATAGGGCATCTTGCGGAATTGAAAAAGGCCATCCCCACAAACGAATGTGGTCTTTTCCATATCAGGTTCATCCATGGCTACTTGCCAGTAACTGCTAGCTAAGTCAAGGGTACAAATCCACTTGGCTCCGGACAAGGAATCCAAGGCCTGATCTATCCGTAGTAATGGATAGGCGTCCTTAATGTTAAGATCATTAAGGCAGCGGTAGTCTATACAGAACCGCAAGGTTCCATCCTTTTTGCCTGCTAGCACTACCGGGCTAGCCCATGGAGATGCTGAGGGTTCAATAATACCCATTCGCAACATGTCATTTACTTATTGGTGTGCTTCCGCTTCCTTATGAATGGGAAGATGTCGTACCGGTTGTCGTACAGGGTGATTATTGCCCATTTCGATGGAGTGTCATATAAAATGAGTCTCTCCGAGATCCATGTTTCCGGAGGAAAAACTATCGCAATACTTATGTAGTAGTTTCCGAATTTCTTGTTTCTGTGATTGCAGTAATCCAACGGTGGCACACAGATACAAATCATGTAAATGTTTGGGTAAATCAACTGTGGCGGTACTTGATAATATTACTGCACACGTATCGTACAATGATGATGCTGGTCCGAGAGGTAATCGTCAGCCGTGTATGTCGAGTTCCTGTTGTCTGCAGTGTATGATGGATTCGCTGGCACTGAGGAAGTCAGAGCCAAGTAGGGCGTCGTTATGGATAGAGGCGATGACAACTCTCTGAATGAATTGCATTTCCTCTATTTGGATAACTAAATTAACTACACCAGCTATGGGTACATCTGCTCCCATAGCCGTCTGTAGGTAAATATGTGTGGGCTTAAGGGGAGGCTCTCATATAAGCGCTGGTTAAACACTGTGATAGAAGCACCGGTGTCGATGGTGGCACTGGTGGAAACGCCACTAAACAGACAGGCACATTTGTATATTACTTTGTGATGTACCTGCGGAGGAGTTTCCAATGATGTGGTCCACGATAATGGCATTGGAACAGCATCACTCTGTATATATTCCGACTGTTTCTGTATTGCTTCTTGTAAGGTTGTGGATGGCTGAGTGAGGAAAGGGCCAGGTCGTCGTCGCCACTTGTGTGAAGACTGCAGTGAAGACGGAGCTGGGGGTAGCAATGGTGGTGGTGTTGTTACTGTTTCAGTGTAGGCAGTATTAGTGTATACGGCGGCGCATACAGGATGACAGATAAACTCTACCAGTGCAAGCCATTTCCTGCAATGCTTCATAGGATGCTTTAGTGAAGCGCAGAAGAAACAATGATGATGCCAAGGACGTGCGTTCCTCCATTTATGTCGGTGCTTGCGGATCCATGAGGTGGAGTGAATCGTTTCTCCCGAATCCCACTGTCTGTGGATGCGGAAGATGATGCTGGATGGGGTGGATACCACCAGAGGGCACCGAGAATCCAGTGTCTTGATGGCGGGACGTGGTGCTTTCAAAAACGTTGTTTCAGCGGAGGTGCTACAACCTACTACTGCAGTTTTACATAGGAAAGAAGGCTTGTAGTGTGCGGAAAAAGAAGGGGATGTCCATGCTGTGGATGGGTGAGGCAACATAGGCACTGACATATGTGAAGCCGTGCTTTTGGTGTCGGTGTGTAAGTTGCTTTCTGTGGATGATGGGTGGTATCTGAACGTTGCTGCATGAAAGCCGCAGTTGAGCCGGGAGATGGATACGGGCACCGAAGTGGCTCATAGTGATTTGGTACCCTTAGGAGTTTGACTGTTTCTCTGGTTGTGGTGTGCTACAGTCTGGAGCAGGCGTTGTAGAGGGAGGTCGGTTAGGACACCGCTCCCTCCAATGTCCTGGCTGACCGCATCCGAAACAGGTGTTCGGTGGCGGTGCGGTGCTGGTGGTGTTTGCTGTCCTAAACTGGGTGGCGGCGAGGTTGTTGCTGAGTGTTGTAACTAAATTAGTGAGTGCGGAGATTTGTTTGTTAATCTCTTCTATCTGCTCTCTCATGTTGCCGTTGCTGTTGTTGTTGTTTCGCTGGTTCCTGCACATGGGGGGCCCTGTTGTACACTACTATACGGGCATGGCCCCTTCCTCCAGGCGCTTGATTCTGACTGGAATTCTGCACATCCGGTGGTGGTGGTGTCTGTGTGGTTGGTGTCGATGATCTGATGGGGAGCACTAGCGGGCGGGGCGATAGCTGCACCCTCTATCTCGTTGATAGGATGGAGTTGGCGTCAGTTATTCTTTTCCCACTCCAGAAAGTTCTCAATGTGAACCGCGGTTGCCGTTAATGGGGCCAAACTCCCGTGGCCATCGAAAAAGCTTAATGCATTGATGAAGGTGTCTAGATGCAGATGAATTACGCCATCCGTATTGGTGCTCGGATAGGTGCGGGTGACTAGCCTCCTAATTCGGCTAGCTAACTCAGGAAGAGTTTGTCCCACGCGTCGTCGGAGATTTTTAAGTTGAAGACGACTGGTTTCTCCGAGGGCTGTGTCGCCAAATCGCTCCGTCAGTGCTCGTTCCAACTGTGTGTAGGTGGGTGTGTAATCAGTTCCGAGATTCACAATAACTTGGAGGGCTTTTCCGGAAAGTTTTCCAGAGAGATATTCACCCATTTGTCAATCATCCCAGCAGTTAGTTCGACTTATGATTTCGAACTGTATCTTATAATTGGTCGAGTCATTCTCCCCACTAAACTCGGGAGGGAGGATGACTTGGCCTGGTGGTGTGGGTATCTGGGAAGTTGATGAATGTACTGAGGTTCGTACAACTTGTCAGAATATTAAGCGTTAAAGATGGACTATATCGAATCATTTATGATGTCATAATTATGACGTTAGCCTACACGTCACTTAGTTGATTATGATATCATATGGTGGATGGATAAACTGGAAAGGTGAATAGGTATATGGATAAAAGTATCTGGCAAAACATCAGATGTATCAGTTCTAATCATGTTTCAGCAAAATGGAGTTTCCAGATGTGAAATGAGTATAACATCTACTCTGGTTAATATTTTGAAGCCAAATGTCTCCATTCAATTTATTTTAAAATATTCACGATAATATTCCCTAAAGGTGCATATTCACACTAAAATGCTTTAAAATAAGTGTTCAAATTTAATAATTTTAAAGCCTTAAATTGTGTGACTAGATGCAATGAAACAAAATAAATCTTAGCATTCAATAATTTCATTACATATAAATTAATATACATTTTTAAGTTGTGAAATTGAATTAGCGACATGAGCCCCTAATTCAATTTGACAACCAAAATTTTTTACATAATTTTTATGGAATGAAATCATAATATGCTAAGATTTATTTCAGTTCATTACTTTGAGGTACACAATTTAAGCCTTTAAAATTATTCGATTTAAACAATTTTAATTTAAAGCATTTTTTTGTGTGAAGATGCATCTTTAAGTTGTGAATAATTTATGACTGATGTGCAAAAATAAAATAGTTAAATGGTCGCTTGTGTTTTTATTCTGCTATGGCAGTCATTGACAGAGTAAAATTCTGAGATGGACTTCATAAAACCTTGTTGAGCTAAGAAATCTGTGCTTAATGGAAAAAATGTTCAGATTGTATTTGGAATCTAAATACTCAATATGATCAGATGCCCTAAGATGTCTTTTCTCATAAGTCTCTTAGCTGAAAAACTGATTTGAAATTGATCTTAGGTGTCCGACTTTTGGCTCTGGAATGTTTAACAGCAATTATTTGACCATGGATCAAGTGTTCAAGATCACAAGACTATAGGTAGTCTGTACCAGGGTATAATGTAGTAATTTGTTACATGTCATTTGAAACTCAATTGGATACATCTTGTGACCACTGCAGATGCCGTCTTCATCTGACTTGATCATTAATCAAAGTTTTGCCAAATTATTGTCCATTTGCAGTCTAATAGACGACTACTTATTGAAAATTTACCACTGGAATGACTGGTTCTTTTATCTAGCCAGTTGTTCATGTAAATTTTCAAGAATGGCATCTTAGTCTGCAAATGGACACTCCTCAAGAGTTAAGATGGGCAAAACCATGCCCCAGAAACCTATGATGTAATATTAACCTTAGCTTTATTTAGGCTATCTATCTGGATGGCAATGTTTTGTGAACGTGGGGGCAAATGATAGAGCATTAAATGCTTTGGCAATATGTACGCTCAGAGTGCTCTCCGCCTATTGCTCAAGACAGCTTTTCACTGCTAACGGGAGTTAACTCTGGTTACCATACCTCAAGACAGGCAGTCGGAAGTCTGTCGACGATTATCTCCCTTGTGACAATGAAAAAAGCTATCTTGCGCATCGTCCTTATATCTGTAAGCTGTATTCTTACATTTTTGTAAAAACTAGTTGAGGAATCCTAACGTCCATAGTACCAAGCGATGCAGCTAATCAGCAGCTATTTCCAGATACCTGAGTCATTAAAATCGGCGCAGGGGCACTGGCGATATCATAGGCACCTTCAGCGTGACGTCCTACTCGTGTGCTACCCTCTATGTATATCCATAGACAAGGTCGGAAAAGGCTATTAGGATAGGCTGTAATCAGAATCCTATCACGAAAAAGTATGGATATGTATCAACTAAATAATATACTGAACCTCAAGTGGATACATGCATCTTCCAAACGGTGCATAAATTTAGGTCAACAACACGCCTATAATTACACAATATATCAAATACTTGGAAAAAATGCGATCAAATTTCACGTCGAACTTATACATTTTACTGACTCCACAGTTTTGATCAACAACAGCGAACCTTGGAGTCGGGTAATTGAGCAATAGCATATTTGGTACCCGTTTAAACATGATCGTTTGCAGCTTGCAATAGAAAGGAATGATTACAAATCTATATCCAGTAACATTGGGTTTCAACAGGAGTTTTTCAAAACGGAACTTATATTAGATATATTTGTGGGAGGTTTTTGGTTGTCACTTTCCGGATTTTCTTTCGCGTTCAGGCTTCTCTAATAATTTTGGTACGTAGTACGAGTTGTATATAGGACGAATTGAGTGGATATTTTAACATTGACATTTGTAACTAGGGACTCGATTCCACCAAATGGAAGCGTATAACTGCTCTAGCGAACTTGACCATTTTGAAATTTGTAAACATTGCGCAACGAAATGGATGGTTTTTGTCGAATTGACGCGATGGTAGTCTTACTAACATTTATATCAACCAAAAGTGGCGAATTGTCGGTTTATTGAAATAATTCACAACTTATTTATACAAATTGATGTGCATCTCATATGAAATTAAGGTAGTATTGAATACTTTATAAAAGTCACATTTTGTTACGTATATTAGTTTGACGGGGAGTGTCGTCGTATACACCTAAATGTTTTCGTATATTATGAAATTCTTGTTGTGGTTTTGTCCAAATGCTATACAGCGTCGGATAGATATATATAAATATATATATATATATATATATATATATATATATATATATATATATATATATATATATATATATATATATATATATATATATATATATATATATTTATATATATATATATATATATATATATATATATATATATATATATATATATATATATATATATATATATATATATATATATATATATATATATATATATATATATATATATATATATATCCGCTTAAAGCGCAACATATTATTTAGCAAATATACTCCAGTGGTTTTATGTCAGTCCAGAGGAATCGTAGTAGCATCAAAACGTCAATCGCAACTGATGCAAACCTTTAATCTTATATATAAATAGGAGAGGGTACGACGTCACGCTAAAAGTGCCTATGGGCGATATCAACATCTATATATTTACACCAGGAAAGTGTCTGTTAGCTATACCGCCCGTTTAACAATTCACCTTTCCAGAGTACCCACACATCATATGACGTCATAATGAACTGCGTGATGTGTAGAATGACATCATAATGAATGACGTTATGAATGACGTCGATAAGTACGTCACGAACGCATATTTTAAGACGGTGTATGCGATGTTGTACAAATTGTTTGCTTTTACTATTTAATAAATATTCTGTTGAATATTTTGAAACTGGGTGCAGCAACAGCACCCAGTCAAATTAGTTACAAAATATTCAACAGCTTCCCTGTATAGTTTTCAGGAAATTGATAGCTAGGACATTTGGTGATCGATGAATCCCAACGCGGCGAGGTGTGGGTGGAGCTTAGCTAGTGATGGGGCATTGCTAAAAATGGAAAGGTCCATTACGACGTCATTCACCACCAGTTATGCAGGAAAATACCACACAGATCTATGGGGAATGCGTAAAATATTGTGAGATGGTATATTGTGAAAACGATGACGTTATTAGGTCAATAACGTCATGTGACATCACAAAGGCGCTGTTGGTTAGCTGTTGGAAGATTTTGTCATGCGATTTGTGCTTGTGTGGCCAATCCAGTTAGTATATAGAGCAATGCATCATCCTATTGCACGATCCTCGCCCTTCCACTACGTTCCCGTATAGGGTACCGTGCTTACATGCCTTTGATGTTTGTGCTAAGTTCACGAAGCTTCATACATATTAATGAACTGGTGTCAGTCAACTTGCGCCAATGAGATTGCTCGATAGGAAATCAGGAAGTAGACAAATTTACACATGTGAGTAAACCAAACAAGCGGTTTTTGTTACCGAAAACCAATCTACACATTTTCTGTTCCTCAGATAACTTGTTTAGAGCAAAACTATTGCAAACTTGCAAATGTCTCTTTCCAGATCAACAGGGTCGCGATCGCCGTTGTTTTTGTGATTGTAAATTAGGTCACCAGATGAGCACTCGCCTATCACGTGAAGTAGGCAGAAATCTGATTGGCTACCTCTTACCCACTAGCGCTACCACTAGTTACTTCACATAGCGAGAAATCAAAGGTTCGTAAGTACGGCCTCGAACAGCGTAGCTATGTGAGTGGACGTATTTTAGTACGATGAGATCAATGTTGCTCTATGCCAAACCACAAAAAAATGATTATGTGCTACGTATACAAACAGACAATTCATTGTAGCTGTACAGACCTATCAGTATATCAGTTATACATTATCTCGAGAACCGCGCGTGAATTCCAATGTGTAGATTGCACTGTTGTCTCTCCAGATTTTATCGCTAAAATAAAACGTGGCTATGAAGATTGAAGAAAAATTGTAGATAAGCCTCTGCAGTCATCCCAGGAGAATGAAAATGCGAACTGCACTCGACTTAATCCGGACTAGAAAAGAAACTCAGGAACTACACAGTCAAATGAAGTCTTAAGATGACCGTATCAGAACTCTAGAAGCGTCCTTGATGACAGTGGCAAATAAACAATCTAGTAATCGCCTTCCAGCCAACGAATGTAAATCTTATCTTGAGCTGAAGTCTGAATTGTCAATGCGTGAATCTGTATGTATATCATTACAAAATGATAAACTTAAACTAACTGAAGATCTATATACAATCATTGGCATCAATAAACAATTACAGCGAGAAAATGATTCAACCACTGATGCAGCTAGCTTATTGACCAACTCAATTTAAGACATGAGGCGACCATTTAATGAAATGTCGCATCAAATAACCAAATCACAAGGTGACGTCTCAAATGAACCTTTCCAAGTGACATGCGTGATGACATCATAATCATGACGTCATGAATGATTCTAAATTGCCCGTCTTTAACGCTTAATAGTCCGACACGTTGTACGAATTAGCAATGCTATTTAATAAACATGCTGTGAATATTTCGAAACTAATTTGACTGGACGCTGCCATAGCTTACCTGTATAGTTTTCTGGAATTTGATAGTCATGGAGTTCAGAGATCGATCGATCCCAACACGAGCGAGTGTGGGTGGAGCTTAGCTAGAGATGGGCGGGGCATAGCTAAAAGTGGTAAGGTCCATTCACATTTCCAGTCTATCCATCGATCATCTGACGTCATATGACATCATAATCGACTAAGTGGCGCGTGTGATGACGTCATAATCATGACATCATGAATGATTCAAAATAGTCCGTCTTTAACGCTTAATAGTCCGGCACGTTGTACGAATTGTATGTCTTTACAATTTAATACATATTCTGTCGAATATTTTGAAACTAATTTGACTGGATGCTGTTGCTGCCATATGTCTTTACCATTCAATACATATTCTGTTGAATATTTTGAAACTGATTTGACTGGACGCTGTTGCTGCCATATGCAGCAACAACGCCCAGTCAAATAGTTTCAAAATATGTAACAGCTTACCTGTATAGTTTTCTGGAATTTGATAGTCATGGAGTTCAGAGATCGATCGATCCCAACAGGAGCGAGTGTGGGTGGAGCTTAGCTAGAGATGGGCGGGGCATAGCTAAAACTGGAAAGGTCCATTAGCCTGTCAAGCTCCAATAAATCTGTGTTTATTTCAGTGGCACGGGGTTTTAACAGACTTTTGTTAGGCAAAGATAAGCAGGTTTGTTGATTGGTCAATTAGGCATGGTCAGCCATCCGATTGGTTGATGATATTCTCTTCTCTTCGCGCGAACATTGATCACAGGAAATTCTGCCACTTGCCAAATTGTGGCTGTATTGAAAACTTCGGATTTGAAGTAGCCCGAGTTCTCTGACTCCAGCCTTTACCGATTCTGGTATGCCGGTATATCAGAATCGGCACAGGGTGGAGTCAGAGAACTCGGACTAGATTTGAAAATGCATAGTTTGTCGTTAAGCAGTATATTAAATTCTGATGTTTGGATTTTTGTGTCTGCGGTATCATCACGGGACTGGGAGATTGGTTTGATTTGTAAAATTTGGAATTTCTGCTACCGTACTTGATGTGTGTACACGTGGATTGGTTCCCGGATCGAAATAGATCTGACGCTTTACCAATGGATCGTTCCATTTTTAGCCATGCTCCGCCCATCTCTGGCTAAGCTAGAACGGCGTTCAACTAAACAACTCAAACTATATAGAAAATACATAATCTATTGCTGTCATCTTTTAATTTACAAGTACAAGACTGGAATAAACTAATTGAGTATATCATATATATATATATATGTAAATTCTGTAATTCAACAAAGTACTAAGTACCTTTGATATCTGATTAATCATATTGATAGGTTTACTAAATGGTTGTTACGACTTGGTCGATTACAATGGACCTTTCCAAGTTTATCCATCCATCATATGACATCATAATCAACTAAGTGACGTGTGTGGTGACGTCATAATCATTACGTCATAAATGATTCTATTTGTCACGTCTTTAACTCTTAATAGTCCGACACGTTACCATTTAATAATCATTCTGTTAAATATTTTGAAACTAATTTGACTGGTCGCTGTTGCTGCCATAGGCAGCAACAAAACCTAGTCAAATTATTTTCAAAATATTTAACAGCTTACCTGTATAGTTTTATGGAAATTGATAGTCAGTGAGTTCAGAGATCGATCGATTCCAACACGAGCAAGGTGTAGGTGGAGCTTAGCTAGAGATGGACGGGGCATAGCTAAAATGGAATGGTCCATTACCCTGAGATGTGTTGTCGACATAGTGTAGCACAAATTAGTTTCAGTCAAATTGTTTTCAAAATAAATTACTTTTTCAAAAGTAAAAAGGATTCCTGAAGCATTACAATTCAGCAAATATTGCCACTGGAAGGAATATGATATCAGACCGATCTCTCCACACCACATTCTCCTAGCATAGCAGTACCGACTAGAAAATATGTTAAGAGATATAAGAATTTAACAGAAAATGCTATATGCTTTGGATATATATCTATATCAGAAATCTGAGTAACTACTGATATGGATGATGAAAATAATATTTTCCGCTGAGTTCAAGACCTGATAGATAATATCGGCGAAAATTCAGCCTCTCGAAAATGGCGAATTTTACATAGGGCCCAATAATAAAAATGCGGGCTTACCTGTCAGAACTGGCGTGTCATTTCTGTTTCCGCTACGCACGTGCACTTCGGACCCGTGTTCAGGTGTATAGATTCATTCAAGGATGCCAATCGTTTAAGACCCATCATGAAGGCAATAATAATTCTAGTTTTCGTTTTAAAGAAACTACCAAAAGGTTGATAGTTTAGCGATCAGTTTAACTCCAGTCAGGTGGCAGTCAGCTGTCATTGACCGAAGTCAGTCCCGTAGACATACAGGACAGACCTTCTGCATTCCCTAAGTAACGGGGATGAAAAATGGCAGGATTAAACACAATTCTGGCAGATGTCACGTAGCGCCGGTTCAAGTAGCTAATTGGAAGCCAAATCGGGAATGGGTGAGGCGAAGTCATGCTCTTGATTTCAAGTGCATAACTTTTACAGTGCAGTCTGTTAGTTGCTTCAAGAACACGTATACAGAGATTAAGAACATATTTGTATAAGAGACATTTGTAGTGAGTGTTGCCTACTACAGCCGCTTGAGGGAAGGCAGTGGCCTCAGCTCAAGTATAGCTGGTGTATCAGTAATCTGAAAGTATTCGGAGTCTGGAGCATTTGTAGCAATTATTAAACAATTGATACAATTCAATTCTAAAATTACAAGTTCAAGATTATTTACAGCGCAGGTCACATCGTAAATATATAATAGACATATAATGTACATCTCTAATTTCGTAGTCACATTCAAAGTCATACAACTCCGCTGGACGTGCTATATAAATTGACATCAATTGTTACATCCAATTCTAGATAGAATTAATTTCATTAGGATTATTGGCAATTCTTTAGCAGCACGTAATAATACGTGTACGTTAGTCCATTTTGTGATGATAGAGTTAGGCGATTTATCCCCCGGAGATTGTATCGGGATTATGTATATTATAAACATCGGTCTTTCCACAGAGTTAGATTAAGTTGAGACTAGGCATTGTATTACTGCTTTATTATTATTATTATTATTATATATATATATATATATATATATATATATATATATATATATATATATATATATATATATATATATATATATATATATATATATATATATATATATATATATATATATATATATATATATATATATATATATATATATATATATATATATATATATATATATATATATATATCACGTGGACGGAACGCAGGGCGCACCTTTTGCATCTTTGATGCATCATTCTGTCTGTGGGTTTCGCCTTCCGCGTGAAGGTAACTGCAAACCTATCCTATGAATCTACAAAACGATCGCGAAGGCTGGCCATACCCCTCCTATTTTTAGCTAAGGCCACGCCCTCCTATACTCTGTATGCGTGTTAGAATCTTGAAACCGTAAAACCTGAATTCCCTGAATCTAAATTTCATACGGCGACCACTTGCGAGCGCTTGCGAGCAAATTCTCTTCTAGCGATTATTTCAAGCTCTCAACCATTCGCGTGTACCAAGGAAATGGTCGGCTAGTGAGAGGCATGCTTAAACCTAACCTGACGGTAAACTCTACTTATGAATAGAGATATATGAGAAGTGTTCTAAACTGGATCAGAGACATGTCAAGTCAAAGCTAGACAATCATCTTAAAATGACAAGGTTCAACGCATAAATATCAAGCATACTGACTGAAAACTAAGTTTTCACCACGAAAATTAGTAGTCACCGAAATGGGCAAATAGTGTTTCATTTCTGTAGCAATATAAATATCACATTCTGCTATAAAAAGTCAACCCCTGGCAAGCGTCTACATGCACTTTGTAATTTTACATGATGGCAGTGTGATTCAGGTGGTCGATTCAAAATTGAAATAGAGGCACTGGCCTCTATTTCAATTTCGCAACTTAAAAAATGATATTAATTGATATGGAATGAAATCATCATATGTTAAGATTTATTTCGTTTCATTACATATAGGCTCCACAGTTTAGGCTTCTAAAAGTATACAATTATACCAAGTTTATTTTCACGCATTCTGGTGTGAATATGCACCTTTAACTAGTGTCTGTTGATGTCATAGACAGCAGCAGCAGCTTACAGACTAACACCTTTATGGTGCACTAGGCCCATATATCTATATATTATCTAGAAACCTCATTGTATCCCAGTTTTGCATTCACTGGGCGCCTTCTTGGTGCTCCAAAAAAGCAATTTCCTCACCATAGTAACCAATAGGAAAACCCATAACATGTTTCCTTTAAAAATATCCCCAGAAACATGTTAGTAAGAAATGTTCTGCTGACTATTTTGAATATTGTTAGATTGGAAAACATTGCTGCCTTAGAGAGAGCGATAGATTGAGAGATTGAGAGATGGATGGGGAGGGAGGGAGGGAGGGAGGGAGGGAAGGAACTGTGAGATGGGGAAAGGAATGGATGGAGGTGGATGGAGGGGACGGGGGGGAGGGGCGAGAGAGCAATGCCATGCAGACTGGGACGAAGCTGATGCCATTATCTGATAGATATGAGACATGGTTGGAAGGTCAACTGATTCTTAATGGATATGGGAATCAAGCACAGACGACCGCTTCTAGCTGATGACATTCTAAAAGAAGCAGTGTTTATGTACCCACCCCACCCATCCACCCCACCCCAACCCACCGCACAAGGAATATAGTGCTCTCAATAAATTTACGTATTTGGTAACCATTATGGGTCCAGGTGTTGTTACTTTAAACAAGACCCACCTAACATGCCTTGCGCATTATAAAATGATGTGCTCACTACATAGAGCGCTCCGAGTCGGCCGTGGGTATTAGTGATTACCTGTCAAATGTGTGCGTAACACTCCAGCCAGCTAACTGATAACTAGGTAAGAGGTTATTGGTTTGTTTGGCATCTATCGAGTCCCTAGTTACATGTCACATTCACGTCATATCTAGGCTGGTTTTTATTTCAGTCTATTATTGGTAACTTCCGTCGTTTTACACTGATATCCATTTATACTCCTGGATGGAGAGAGGCAATGAGGAGTGAAGGAGCTTGCCAGTGTCTCCAGCGATCGACTGCCGGACGACCAGTGATGTGATCCTGGGATCGCCAGGTTCGTAGCTATGCTCATTACCACCGAAATATTTGTTTGTACCGAGTGACTCATTTTATAGGGGCTCAGAAATGTTGATCAGGTCTTGTTTAATAAGTCAATGCCTGAACTCGTAATGGTGTTACCGAAAACGGAAGTTTATCGATAGCGCTATATTGGTGGTAGGAGTTAGTCACTGGTTATTTTAGCATGGCTGTTAAGCTTTAACAGCAGAAATGTGTATTTGTCTTGTTGAATAACATGTAGCAACTGACAATCTTTCTGTCAATACCATAAATCTGTTATTCTCAGGTTGCGGCTGCTTCAGTTTTGGGTGCACATTAAAGTGAATCATCATCAATGCGACAGAATATCGTTGCTTCCACGCTGCATAGGGTTGGAGTGCGGCCCAATTTAGTCTGACATGTAGATCTGCTTATTCTGCATATTATCAATTTATAATCGCAGATCTCTGCAATTTTTTTGTCTTATCGATTCGGCCTGTGAATGATCCTGAGTTGCCATATCTGCACAGGCTTACAATCAGTAGGGAACTCTGATGAGGTTTGATGACACAATCAACGGCAGAAATGATATTTATCATGCAACCTTCTCTTAGATATTATAAATTGATAGTGTGCGGCAACCATTATGACTTATGGATGGGTGTGTTTCAAGGGTTTGATTAGTAAACAGGAGATCATCTGGAAGAACACGGCTCTGAAACGTCTTCCACTCAGAACATATACGAAAAAATTTACAGCATTGTTAGTGACTGTTATATGTTGAATCATGTAAAACCCAAAATATGTCATCCCATCTTCTTTGATATCACCACTAATGGACAGCCACGTGATCCAGCCACCAAATCCTAGCAAAGCATTGGGCGATATACATATAATAGTAGTTACTGAGATTGCCGCGAGCATCACAGTCACGGATCTGTGTTGACGTTTGGATTCCTCTGCGCTCCTTGAGACAGTTTTTAATTTGTCATTATATCCCGAAATCCTCAGCTTAACAATAATCACTATGTTGCCTAGGGTTAAAAATGTTAATGGAATAACAACGAAATATACCGCATCAACAATCATCCATCTGTCCATAAACGCACCATACTTGTGTTTGACCTGACATGATATCCTCTGATCTTGCACTGTCATCTCATAGACGAATGTATGTACTATGCTCAGAAAAGCATCCATAATAATCAGAAGAATGACTGCTCTCAGAGCATTAGACACAGTACAGATACGCACCACTTTCATTGGAAAACAAACAGCAACAAGACGCTCAAATGTTAACAGTATAACTAACCAGATTGGTAGATAAATCAATGAATATGCAATCGTCCAATGAGCCTGGCAAGCAGAATCGGATGAAAAGATGTAATACAGTAGCTGGTAAATGCCGCAATAATAAAGAAGGTTTGCTGTATCCGCGACTGCAAGAATCATCATAATGAGTGTGGTCGATGTCAGGGGCTTTAGACGCTTCATAATTAGGAAAGTTAGGATGTTGCACGGGACTCCAATAACGGACAATATAATGCTGGAATACTGTCTGAGGAATTCACCCGCTTGGTAAGCGTGATTGGAGTTCATCTCGATCAAATAGGCTTCCAAGTCGAAGGCACCACTTACCATCGTCACGTTTCTGGCACCAGGTGTGTCAGGGAACCTAAGATTTGCAAGTCTTGTGATTTTCTCTATTGGTTCTGTGTTCGCCATAGTTTCCTGTTCTTCTCTATGAACCTCAATTCTCACAACTGTTTTATAGAGGAGATAAAACTGGCAAATGCGTCACACGTATGATAATTTTGACATGAGATTGTGACGAATTTATCATTATATTTATTTGAATTTTAATATAGGCAGTGGTTATATTGTTTTATCCAATTTAAAACGACAGTTTGATGAAATATCTGTGCTCAGGAAGGTGTAATCAATAGGAATTTTTGTAAAGAATCTGTAGATTTCCGATAGATTCATAATAGCAAAAATAATTTTCTGTCTTTCCTCAATTAAACTAAAGATCGACTAATGAAAGGACTTCATTCGTCGTAGTTCACCAGTTGCACATTTTTCATATTTAACGGGAGAAAAACGTTGATAATACGACCATTTATGTGTGTATTAATGCGACAGCAACAGCTGCTGAAAATATATATATTCAGAAACTCAATAAGCGTACGCCGCCTCGTCTTTGTCTGTTGTTGTGTTTTGATCTTATTATCAATTATATTATTGGTCCTTTTATTTTAGCAAGTATCCTTATGTACTACGATAGCCAATGTACAGGAATAGCTAGTTTATGGGGCAAAGCAGATATCGGTAGCGTCTAACCCAGCTAAATCCTGTTGTGTTTTTACAGACCTATGCGCAGATATGATTAATTGATATGATAATCGTTTTAGAATAGCAGGTTAGTAGTAGAAATCCAAGAAAGCTTCCGAAATAGGTACACTTTTTAAGCATACCGTATATAATTGAAGGTAACATTCTTGTATATGATCTAATTAAGCTGGCTAAGAACTCCTCTTAGAAATAATCATCTTCAACCCGTACCCACCCATCTCCGATTCACCAAACCCACCACAACCCCACCCACCTCATATAATTGTATGCAATGATATACACTCTGGATGATGTGTGATCCACAAAGTGCAATTTTTCACATTGTTTAGCAAAATATTAAAAAGGCACAATTATATTTTCGTCTATGCTGTTGCTAGTCATTTTGCTGCATTTGGCTATGGACCTTTCTGGTTTTAGCTATGACCCGCCCATCTCTAGCTAAGCTCACCCCCCCCCCACCCCCCACCCACACACACACCTCGCTCGTGTTGGGATCGATCGATCTCTGATGACCCTGACTACACAGGTTCGCTGTTGAATATTTTGAAACTAATTTGACTGGGTGCTGTTGCTGCCTAAGGCAGCAACAGCGCCCAGTCAAATTAGTTTCAAAATATTCAACAGCATGTTTATTAAATAGCAAAGAATTACAAACACATAATTCATACAACGTGTCGGAGTATTTGAGATTTGGTGACGGCCGATATGGAACCGTTTGTGACGTAATGATTGTGACGTCATCATACACGCTCTGAGCCGATTATGACGTCATACGAGGTCAGACGATAGATGGATACTCTGGAATGGTCAATTAGAAATCTGTATCTATAGAACAAAAATGTCATGCATAATTTCTGTAGAATGTAGAAAATGGAACTTTCAGGAAGTGAAATGTCATGTACATGTGAAATGTCATGTACACATATCTTGAAGCTGTTTGAAATTTACCTCACCATACCTTTCTCGAAGATGGAAATGGACGTATGACTACATTATGGATTTCCTATGTGGACATAGTAGAAAGCATATGTTCATTGTCGAGAGCATCCAGAGATGATGATTGGCTACTGCACTTGGCATCTATGTAGGACATGAGCTAATTGTACTTTGCTTACGGCATGATACACTATTCACAGGTGCTGCCTTATTACCATCAGTACCATGCACAGATATCTCCTCTCCTTAATCGATAATCTAAATGTAGATAACCACTTTATAAGCGGTAGTTCCTCGGTGGAGCTTGGCTTCATAAATCCATTTGAACGGATGCCATTTGACCAGATTATGAGCGATCTTCTAAACAAGGGCACACAGACGTTTAGCTAAAAGGGGTTTAAGATCAATAGTTTTCAGTTGAGTCATGCAGATATGAAGCAAAACAATGATAAAGACATCCAATCCTTGCTTTACCTAAGGGAACACAGCTGCATCAATCCTCTTAGCTAGAACCTGGTCTAATTAGTCACGTTATTAATAGGTAGTCTAGCTTCATCAGATGTTGCTGATGATCTCCTCGAAGCTGGCCACATAGGACGAATTTTAGAAAATTACAATACAACTGTAATGACAAAGTAACAAAGCAAAACCTGACGACTTTAGGTATATGAACAAGATGAATGTTAGTGAACGCGTAGGCTAAGAATATTGTATTTAAAGGAGATAGAAAACTATTTGGGCATATGATCATTGTTTTGATAAGCAGGCAACCACATATTAGGCGTGGTTTTAGCGCACCCATAGCACTGGTACAGCATTTGCAAGAGAGCTGGCGAGAAATGTGTCACCAGCAGACACCATCCATACGCCATTAACATGCATCATGAGGGAATGAACTTGGTCCAGAAAATAAAACTTGACAAAATTACTTTCTCACACCAGCTAGCAGAAAGGTTTTGTAATTTGTATTGCACGATGGTACATGCAGTGAACGAGAACTGATGTTGTGTTCAATATCTCTTTGGAGATATTCATCAGAGATACTACCAGATACAGATTCATTGTCTTCTCTACTGAAGGTACCGATATCCTCATAATATATTCAATAAAGGTATGTCAAGTTCGGTGTACCAGAATTCTGAAACACAACTCCTCACACAGTTTATCGACATTGACAAACTTGTGAAATCGTTGGGTTGTAGAATATATGTTGCTCTGTTTTCGTTCCGTGCCTTCACGTGTTGCGATATTATTAATGCTTTTGCAGATCATGGAGAGGTAAGGCCCTTGAAACAAATGAAAGCTTACCAGACTGATCAAGAGGACTCCAGCCAACGTGGGCAGCCAGGGCAGTTGTCATCAGAACCTTTTGAGAAAATGAAACAGTTTACCTGTTACATGTATAATGCCTTTCACCAGCACGCATACGGTTGTTCAACTACATGATCAACTCTTCTGTGGAAAACAGGGAGATGTGAAATCTATTGAATACCATCTATGTGAAGACAAACTCCTCATGCATGTTTGTCGAGACAATTATCAGGCTGTTATTTGGAAGTACTCGTGGACTTAGTCACAATGGGCGTGGCTGGATCACTGGTAATGAAGGCAGACTAACCATTGAGTGGAGCACACGCACGTAATGCTGGTTTGGAACTACTATCGAATAAGTGTCTTCGGTCCTGCAACCACCCCGCCCCCCCCCCCCAAACTGTGAATGCCTAGCCAATGGACTGAATTTGCCCAGATATGTGTAAACTATAGATGTGTATGAATCAGAAGATAGAAGAGGAGGACGTAATTCAAGTTGACCTCGAAGACCCTGGCCATGGCGAGGACAATGATAATTAATATAAAGAAGTCATTGTTGCCCGATTCCTGCTGGTTCTGAGGTGGATCAAATATTCAGCCTACTTACTAGTATTTGTAATTTACTATAACTGAAAGCAGTTCATCCATACCAGACTCGCTTGAAACTATGATAAGAGCCATATTAACCATATTAATATAGTCATGTGTAAATGTCTGTACTTTTGTGTAGCGTAGAACAGCCATTTGAATGATGACATATAATATGTAGCATTTCCTATATTGACGACAATGGCAATTAATGTGAACCACAGAAGAATTACAAGATTGAATGGATGTTCCATCTCGGAGGGTAGCGGGGAGATAATGCATTGTCCAGGTCTTATAGGGTGCGGTGGGGAAGCGCTGCATACTATCTAGTTTTTTGCCCACGCTGATGGGCTCCGGATGGCTTATCCCCATTAGTCTCGGAGCACTTAGTTCCCCCTGAGACCTGGAGATGAACGGCTCCTGAACAATGACAGCATAATACAGTATAAAAGTCTTTAATAATTGTACATATTTACAAAGACTTTGATGATCATTGTTGATTGAACAGAGGCGAACGCTCGTGAAGACGTCTAGACATCTAAGAAGTGAATCGTGGAAAGATGACTTCATGGGAAAAAAGTCAAATCACAGAAGGATGAAGTCACGGAAGAAATGAAGCTGCGGAAAGATGAAGTTATGGTCGTCGAACTATTCCACATCAGTGTGTGGGCACTTTCAAGATGCAACACCCAGAGATATTAGCTGTGGGTACCCAGGTATAAAGTAAAGCCGGTCTCGAGGAGGTGACAATAGCTGATTTAAAGGCCATATGACATGGAAATATGGTGTCTGGATGGATCGGAAAGCGGTTGTAGCAGAGACAGAGCGTTTGTTCAATCCAGTCCTGCAGAACAAGGAGACAAGGAATCTCTAGAGTGACGGGTTGGCAAGCTATTTCCAAGACTGTGGTAAAAGCGTACAGATCGTGCAACAAGAAGGTACGGAGGTTAGGATCGGGAATCCTCAAGGTTTCAGCAGGAAAAGCGCAGATCAGATGGAGAAGCTGGGTGAGACTATTGTCGGCAGCTGTGGCATCGGCAGGGCAGACATCTTGATGTTCATAAATCCTTGGGCTAGCGGTAGTTGTGTCGATGATAATGATTGCAGTGGCGGCGGTAGAAGTGACATTCGTCGTGGCTATGACAGTGTCCGTGGCAGTGATGGATATGGCTGTGATGACATCCAGAATAGCGGTGTCTGATGTGGTGACAGTTGTAATGGTGGCGGTTGTCATGGTGGCTGTCATGGTGCTGATGGTATCTGTGGCGGTGGTGGTGGAAGTAGTGCTAGAAGAAGTGGTCAGGTCCAGAATCGTGGATGGCGAAGATGGAGAAGCAGATGACATATCTGGAGGTGAGGCGATCACAGGCGATGGTTCCGGAATAGTGGAACCTGGCTGAATCAGGGGCGAAGTAGACAAAGGAGCCACACGTATGGGTGACAGACTCAGCGTTGTCATGGTCGAAACACAGACAAGTGGCAGTGGAATGCAGAATATGGCTGAAGTTCCTTCCGACGGTACAGCTGTAGTGGCCGAGGAAGTGATGACCAACCATGAGGATGAGGACTAGGTACTATCTGATGGAGAAATATCAGCAGTTATGGCGGTGGTTGATGGTGGAGAGCCGGCGGACGTTTTAGAAATGGAGACAGAAAATGGAGTAATGGTTGTGAACGTCAGTGCTATAGAGGACATCCCTGCAAAAGTGCTGGCGGAAATAAGAGCTGGCGGACTGTCATCAATGGAGAATAAGTCGTGTGGTGAATCGGATAAGAGATGGCAGGTCTGACAGATGAATTGTTGTACCTTGTCTGCTGCACAGAGGTTCTAGTTAAGAGTTACTGAAGAGTGGTCATGATAGTATTCGAAGATGGTATCGCCTTGCTGGTTTCATGTATGTCCAGCTTGCTGTGGCTGAGATATACATCTTGTTCTAGCTCAGCTTGTGAGGACCACTTTGTTCCCGTGAACAGAACATGGAGAGTGGTTTTCAGATACATGGCCCTGATGGCGATGTGGGTCGAGTGGTAATCAGGGTCGAGAAAGTCGCGGCTGATTGACCAACTGGCGAGGCACTAGATGGAACAGGTGTTGAAACGGATTTCGTAACGGGAGTTTGTGAAATCGCAAGGAAAGCGATTTAATTATTTTTACTCCCAAAGATGTTGCATCGGTGGAGGCAATAACAGCAGCGAGATGGTAAACTTTCCTTGACGGGGCCGGAGAATCACCATGATGCCTAGTAGAATGGCTTGGAGCAGAAGAAGAAGTAGACAGAAGATTGTCCAGGCAGAAGAACTTGTGGAAAGATTGATCAGAGCGGAAGAGACATCAGATGGTTCCGCGGCTTTGGATTTTTCAGCAGCTAGTTGGGAGATGAACTTTTGACAAATCCCGATCCACAGCTACAAGGGTGGCAATTTGTAGATGTTGCTGATGTTTGACTGCGTGACAGTGTCCATGGGAAGACGCATGAAAATGGCCTGACAGGTGAGGATTTTAGAACACTCTGTTCAGGAGTGCGATCAGGTACTCATGATTCTAGCGGTGATCTGAACTAATTAAGATGGAAGCATTCATATCGAAAGCTGGCCAAAATGGTAGCTTTCCATGTCATTGAAAGTGGTTCCAAAAACAATTACTTCGGCGAGATAACAGAGTCCAGTGTTCACTTGAAACTTGCAGAGTACTCATGCCATTAGGTATTCGAAGGTTCCAGGAGCGTTGCAGAGCCTGTAGAGCATTTTACAAAATTGAAAAAGTCTATCGCAGCAGACAAATGTGTACTTTTCTGTGTCGCCGTCATCCATTTCTACTTGCCAATATCTCCTGGCTAGGTCAAGGGTGCTGAATCAGGCTGCACCAGCGAAGGAGCTTAGGACGAGGTCTATCCATGAAACAGGGTAGGTTCCTTGACGATATGGTCGTTTAGGTGCCTATAGTCAATATAAAAGCAAAGGTGCCGTCTTTCTCACTTACTAGCACAATGGGCTAGCTCAAGACAACGTGGATGGTTCTATAATGCCGGATTGCAGAATTTCCATTATTTGTTGATGCGCTTCCTGTTCCTTATGTATATGGAGGGTCAGTGGACGAGTTCTTTAACAGGGCGGTAATCCCCTGTATCGATGTTGTAACATACTAGATGGGTCTCTACCAGATCTAAATCACCGCTGGAAAAGGTGGTCGTGTGTTCATTCAGCAGGACGTAAACCTGAAAATGGCGTTCGTCAATCAGTCCTTCAGTTGCATGCGAATATAGATCTTGCAAATGGGTGGGCAGGGATTAGATTCTTCCCAGCGGAAAAACTCCCTTTGGAGAGACAATCTCTATGCGGCTGTTTTATGGGTGTTTTTTTCAGTTGTGTGGAGAATGATCGGCTTTTATACTCTCTGGTTATGCATCTCATTATCTCTCAGCGAATGGGAAGCTTTCCTTAGCGACTAATCGGGGGTCGTTCTTATACTTGCGCCAGCCTCCATTGGGTTTAGCTGGAGTCAGCATGTTTAATGGCGAGTTGTTTCAAGTTATTTTGTCTCAGGGAAGGTCTAATAATTCCTTGTTTGAGCGTCTCTCCATTTCTGTTTTGACCTGTCATTGTCATAGTGAGGAAGCGGAGATCTCAGGCTTTCCAAAGGTACCAAATCTTCTCAGAGACTTTTGTGATCATGGCCATTACGCGAGGAAGAAGTCGTGCAAAGATCATGTATACAAGCTAAAAGTGTCCATCCAGTCAGTAGGAAGAAATCCGAGCTGTCGTATTACTCCCAGTGGCCTGGCGCACGCACAGAGGGAAATCGTGTCTTAGACATTTTCGCCATCGTGCGTGCTTTAGGTACAGGCGTTCCCAGAATGGTCGGAATGCGTTTTGAGGAGCGGATTAGGGTTCTAGGTTGGCTAGTGATTCCCGTTTCATGATCACAGTAATAGCAAGTTTGGGTATAATAATGCCGGAATCCAGTTTTAGCTATCTATCCGCCCATCTCTAGCTAAGCTCCATCCAAGCTTTGCCCGTGTTGGAATCGATCGATCCCTGCACTCTCTGAATCTCCATTTCCAGAAATTGATACAAGTGAGCTGTTGAATATTTTGAATCTAATTTGACTGGGTCCTGTTGCTGTCTATGGCAGCAACATCGCCCAGTAAAATTAGTTTCAAAATATTCAGCAGCATGTTTATTAAATAGTAAAGACATACAATTCGTAGGACATCGCTTAGTCCGTCATCAAATTAAGTGTTCGTGACGAACTTAGCTCGTCATTCATGACGCAATTCATTGGCTGAGAAACTGGAATTATCATAGCAAACGGTGGTCTATCCATTCTAACAATAAGTTACTATGACCCCCATCCTGAGTCTGTTCCCTTTCCGCCGGTTTCAATCACAGACTGGTATTTCTTCCTTTCTGAACACTAGGGCTCTCGAAATAAACTAGACACATGCACGCGCGCACACACGCGCACACACGCGCGCACACGCACACACACAGACACACACACATACACACGCACACACGCACACACGCACACAAGTTGATGCCCAATGTTAAGACACATCATGGGAACAAGAATAAGTTTAGCTATCTTTTTTTAAACAGAGAAAAGCTGGCCGTTTATTGATCAGATATAAGGTCTAGTCACCTGCCGGTTACTGAAACCAGCCCTGTCGGCCTACACGCTTTCTGTATTCCCTAGGTAACAAGGATGGATGACAGGATCAAACAACATTCTGGCAGGTGTCACGTAGCGTCGGTACAAATAGCTAATTGAAAGCTAAATCTGGAATGGGCGAGGCGAAGTCATTGTCTTGATTTCAAGTGCATAATTTTTACAGCGCTGTTAGTTGCTTCAAGAAAACATATACAGAGATTAAGATCATATTTGCATAAGAGACATTTGTAGTGAGTGTAGCCTACTACAGCCGCTTGAGGGAAGGCAGTCACCTCAGCTCAAGCATGACTGGTGTATCAGCAATCTGAAAGTATTCGGAGTCTGGAGAATTTGTAGCAATTATTAAACAATTAATAAACTACTAATTAAATTCTAAAATGGTATGTCCGATATCATAGGCACAATCAATGTCATACAGCGGGTCTCTAAATATTCTGCTGGACGTGCTACATGAATTGGCATCAACTGTTTCATCCAATTCTGGATACAATTTGCGTCATTAAGATTATTGGCAATTCATTAGTAGCGCGTAATAATAAGAGTACGTTAGTTCATTTTTGCGCTGATAGAGTTAGGAGAATGGAAGAATCCAGTTTATCTGTCAATCATATGACGTGATAGTAAAAAAAGTAACGTGTAGGATGATGTCCTAATCAAATACGCCATGAATAACGTATCTAAGTTCGTCACGAACGCTTAACTCGTGACCGACTAAGCGTTGGTGTACGTCTTTACTATTTAATAAACATGCCGTTGAATATTTTGTATATTTTGCATGGAGTCTATACCAACACGCATAGCTAAAACTGGATTCATCCATTATTCGTCCGGATATTGTATCCGGAATATTATAAACAGCAGAGGCACTTGTCTTTCCAGGAAGCTAGAGAGCAGAGAGTTAGATTGAGTTGAGACCTCATGGACGTCTTGTAGCTGCTTTATTAGGCCTATATAGCGCATGGGTGGAAACAAGGGCGCTGCGTGCGGTTTTGTATATTTGATACAGTCATTTGGTCGGTTAGCTTTGCCTTCCACCAGAAGGTAAATGTAAAGCTCGCCTATGAATGTACAAAGCTATGGCGAAGACTGGGCATTGATAAAGAGATCCCTTTCTAGCTATGCCACGCACATTTATAGCTAAGGCCACGCCCTTTTCTACTTCGTAGGCGTGTTAGAATCTTGAAACTTTCAAATTTGAATTTCCTGAATCTATATTTCATTCGGCGACCACTTGCGAGCGCTTGCGAGCAAATTCTCTCCCAGCTAGCGATTATTCCAGGGTCTCAACCACTCGCAGGTAACAAGGAAATAGTCGGCTCGTCAAAGATACGTTTAAAACTAACCTGACGGTAAACTCTACTTTTGAATAGAATTATATGACAATGTCTAAGCTGGATCAGACGAATTGTGTAAATGCAAAGTCAAAGCTAGACAATCCTCGTAAAATGGCAATGTTCAACGCATAAATATCAAGCATACCGATCCAAAACTAATAGTCTAGGAGCTGGATTTCACCCCATTTCAACCACAAAATTTTATCAATGTAGCTTATGGAGTAAATTAATCCTATTTTGGGGCTCTTTGTAGGGGACCTGACCCCGTCTTACCCCCCCCCCACCCCCACCCCCACCCACCCCCACCCCGTTAAGATTTTCTAAGCTTTTCCATTTTTGTAATCTACTGCCATAATAGTTAGTTTTGCCAAGGTTTTGTCCATGTATGAGATGGGGTAAATACAACCCCCAGGAAGGGGTTTTCAAGGGGCTACCGGGGTCACACCCACCAACAGGGGAGCAGCAGGGGAGCAGCTGGCATACAGTTTGTGGATGACCTGAGTAACTTTAAGGGGTCAAACCTTCTGGGTGAAACGGGGTGAAATCTTCCGTCACGAGCTCCTGGAATATAAGTTTTTACCACGAAGATTATGAGCAACCAAGACAGGCATTTCTTTAGTAATATAAATATCACATTCCGCTATAAGGCGTCGACCCCGGTCAAGCAACTATACATGCATTTTGTACTTATGCATGGTGGTTGTTTGATATAGGTGGTCGAGTAACCACCTGTGTTAACGAACCATCATATATAGGCTCGCAAAGGCATGCATGCCATACGGTAGATCAAACTGGCGAAATCCAAGCACCAAATCTTTTTAGCGCACTATGTACGACCCATGGGCCTAGTGCACCATAAAGGCGTTTCTTGGGGCGTCGTAAAACCTGTTCTATGCGACCACCTTATCGGATGTTTGACCACGAAAACCATATCTAATAGCAAGCCACTTGAATTAACCATATGAACACCGAAGCCTCATTCTTTAAATTTTAAGAAAATCATACACGTTAGCAGTTGAATACTTTGAAACCAATTTGATAAGATCTGTTGATGCCATAGGCAGCAACATCTCCATGTCAAATTTTTTCAAAATATTATTTTTAATTGCCTGGGGTCGGTGTTGTCATAGGCAGCAGCAGCTTACAGTCAAATTAGTCTTAAAACATTCAAAAACATGATTTTTTACACATAGAAATCGCCATATATTATCTAGAAGCCACATTTTATCCCAGTTTTGCATTCACTGGGCGTCTTCATGGTGCTCCCAAAAAGCAATTTCTTCACTATACTAACCTATAGGAACTACTCATGCCACCTAATTCAAACTCTTGCTGCTTAAGAACTACTTGATATTCGATTATGGTAAACTGTTCCTATGACTAAACCCCAGAACATGGACTGTAGCCGTTAATGTGATTACCTTTGGATACATGTACAATACATCTTCTAAATAAGTTAGAATGTTTCCTTTTTTAAAAACCCAGAAACACTTGAGTTAGTAAGAAATGTTCTGCTGAACAGTTTGAACATAATTGGAATGGAAAACATTGCTGACCAACAATGTCATCCAATTCAATTATGTTCAAGATATTCAACAATACGTTTTGGAAGCATGTTAAGTCATCTCTGAGCTGTACTGTAGAAGATCTGGGAGACTATCAGACCCAGAGATGCGCCAAGAGAAGCTATGAGAGCGTATTTATCACCCAGAAGTGGGCGCAGTTTCCTGGAATGATACGCTTAATGTAACTCAAAATTGCATAAGTGCTGCTCCTGTAGTATCTTAAGATTATTGCCATACTGGATCAATACTATCATACGCGTCTGCTATGATATCATTTTGGATCTTTATTCATTTTGGCTACTGCAATTCAAAATGAAATCATCTTAAATCAGTAGGCATGGCAGCAATTCAAGCATCGATATTTTATCCAATAATTGTCAAAAACATACATATGCTGATTTACATTTCTTGTATGCTTTACATAGAATTGTGAAACTGTAATTTAAGGATTATATGTTTTATATGCGAGAGAGAGAGAGGAGTGAGGGAGAGACGGAGGGAAGAAGCGAGGGGTGGATTGAGAGCGGGCTGGAGGCGGAGAGAGAGAGAGAGAGCGAGGGAGAGAGAGAGAGAGAGAGAGAGAGAGAGAGAGAGAGAGAGAGAGAGAGATGCATGGATGGGAGAGGGAGGGAAGGGGTGAGGGAGGTGGGGAGGGAGGGGAAGGAGGGGGAAGCGAGAAAGCTATATCATACAGACGGGGACGAAGCTGCCTTTTAGTCCAATGAATCTAAGAAATGGTCCTGGCAAAATTCTAACATAATTTCTGTCAGTAGATTTATGGCGAAGAAGCAGCGGCATATAACCAAAAATAAGTCTATCCAATTCTGATGGTGGGAAATATGTAATAGTATTTGTTATAATACATGTATCTTAAATATATCCATTGCGTCGCGTATATTACGTATTTAACGTGCATTGCCCCTACACTCACCATTTCAGAATTTAAATCGGTTACGTTTCCTTTATTTCTTCCTATATCCTATTTTAAGATGGCCCGTTTATTTGGTTCTTCGTTAAGCGTAAATCTATGCTTTATGAACGTTCACTTGAACAGCAGTTATTAAAAGATCTGCCGTGTTAGCGAATTTCGAATTTAGTGTCGATCACTCTTCTTACTTGTTTCTTGCAGTGTATATCCCGCCTCTCTGGTGTAGGCGAACCACAAGCGGCTATTTTTAATGTTCTACTGATGTAGCTTAGATTTCTGTCATTTTCTCTTCTTAGGATAGTCCGCCATTAGTGGGAGCATCGTGATCAAGTCAATAAATTATGTTATAATTTAGCAATCTATGATGAAATAAACTTAGCTTGATGTGGTAGGTGATGATCCACACTCACTTTTGGTATATTATTCATTAATACATACCAAACCTCTTTTTGGCCTGCCTGCAATATATTTATTTATACCAAAACATACATTTTTTCAAATAAAAGTAGGCAACTTAGATGGTACACGCGTGTACCTGCTTTAAAATTATTTTTCAGTTATGCCATTTTAAGCAATTATATAAATTTTATATCTGTATCTTAAAGGTTTTTAACTGGTGTGAGAGCTACAAAAGCAAACACCAGCAATGCCGCTGCTGTCTCAGCGCCGCGCTACATATTATAATATGGTGTACAGTCATGGATTCTATTTGATTAAGCGCTGATGGACTCCTTCCCATAAACTAATGCAGCATGTCTACGACCACACAGAAGAACGCAATCAAA